>JASDQU010437130.1:12441-68088 GCA_032191745.1 Picea mariana | reverse complement strand
GTAATACATGATTTCTATTAATGAAATAAATGTACAGAGACTGTAAAAGTACAGAGTGGAAGACTCGCTAGAATGGTGGTAGCTTATCTCTGAGAAGAGATGTGACGACTACTCGCATCCATGAGAAGATGATTACAATGAGGCTCTAGAGGAATTTTTACAATATATGAGAATGTCAAAAGTCATAGACATCCAAAAACCTAACCCTAGGAGATGAAGCGCCAAAAGTCATGTGGGCCCCGTTTGGGTAAGTTGGTGCATCAACTTCCCGGGGTCGTAACTTTTGCATACGATCTCTGTTTTAGGCGTACGATAGCTCCTTGGAAAGATATATCTGAGAAATACAAATTTTAAGTGAGAAAAATTGATCTTTGATCCATGTTTCTCCCCATTTTCTCAAAAAACATCATTTAAGGCCTCAAAATGGCCCCGGAAGTTAAAAACTGCTAAAAATAGTAAATTACCAAAATTGCCAGAAACATGTTTTGGGCCAGTTGGAGAAGGTGGGTGGCCACCGATATCCACCTGGATCAATCTTGATCTCCAATTTCTTCAGAAGGTCCTGCAATCGAATGAATAACAACGACAAAGCATACTTCATCTTCCTATTATGATTAGCTATGAACTAGATCTATTAAAAGAAACAAGTTCATGAAACATACACAAACTTAAAGGAAACAAGCCAAGCACATATTTATATTAATGAAAACAAAGTAAAGTGATTACAACCATAGATGTAGATGCAACAACTTCACCAAGCTCTCTTTGTCCAAACCCTCGCTCAAATAATCCACCAACAGAATGACTATGCTTTCACTAATAAATCTCCCTTATAAGATCATAAGTTTGATGCCTCTAAACTCCATATGTATTTTCACCATGAGAAGGCTTCCTTATATAATCTTGGAGAGACCCAACCACCTTAGAGATTCTTGGGATAGGTTGAGGATCTTTCTCATTTAGTTATGGATCCTCCCTAAGATCAAGCTTTGACCTAAGATCCGAATCCAACCAACTTCAGAGATGAAAGGGATTTCTCCCTAATTTTCCTCAACAACCCAATATTCGCTCAAAAAGGCCAGCACTCCTCCAAAAGGGTGCACAGAGCGTTGCAATGCTCCCCCAAAGAAGGCTAGGGAGCGCTGCCTTCCAAAATTGATTTTTGAGTGGTTTTTTCCATGGCAAAAGACTTGTACTCTTTGTCAAATGATTTCTCCTCTTCAAACCCAGTCTTTTGAGGTGTCTTAAGTGTCCTTATGATGTCGTTAGAGACACAACATAGGCAAGATGAGAGTATGATGTTTGCGTCATTTACGACACTAACGATGACGACAATAGGTCATCATTGGAGTGAGTAGTTTTGATGTGTAACAGATTGTCGCCCAAAGTGCAAAGTTAGAAGATAGAAACCGATGATTGAATTACTTTGTAGACTTTTTAGCGAAAGGGTATGGACGCGAAGAACCTGGTAGAAGCTACACACAACCATCAACAAATATTATGACATGTTTCAAACCCAAGGTAGGCATACATATGCTTGGGTGATAAATACTTGCAAGGTATGCCCACCATAAAATACACTCTGAATCCATAATTATACCAACAAACAGTATAGCCACCAAAGATACAATGTGGATCTATACCTCCATGACATGAACTGATCGTAGCCAAGAAAAATACATAGCGGATCTACGAAATGACAAGACATAGCCACGGACCAATACAAAGTGGATCTATGTGACAGTATATGTGTCAATATTCAAGAGAAACTTCGTCACAACCCGAAAAAGTATATATCACAGTGATTACTCAACCCATGGTCTTCTTACTGATCCCAATGTAGTACGAATCTAACCATGTGAATAGATGTCCTGATGTCGAACATGGCAGAAACCACTTGATTACCAGTCAAAGAGGTAAACCGTTAATAAGTGCGAGGGAAATCACCATTAATGTCAATGATTCCCAAGGTACTCTAGTACATTCCAACGAATTTGAATGGATGAGATGAAGTCGAACTTCCATGGAATCATCTGATCAGAGGTTAATGATGTAAACCCACTGTCGGATGCGAGGAGGCCTGTCATTGAGGCATGCAGGTCCCAAGGTACTAACTGGTTTCTAAGTCTAGTTCCTGGATAATGTGTTGAAGTCGACAGGAACAGACTCGTCGAAGGAGGGCCTTGATGTATCCCCCATCAACGACAAGAAACTGACATAGAGATGTAATTGGTGGATCAAAATAACATGGACTGACATGGGTATTGAAACAAAAATTTGTGATGGTTGAATCTTGAGGCAGATACTTCCCTTGAACACTGAGGCATGATAGCTGAAACATGACATGGACCAAAACACGATAATGCAATGGATACTGTGATTTTCGTCAGTTGACCCAAAGGAGTAAGAAAACTCAGAGGATTGGTTCAGTGCAGAGGTTCAGCGGATTAAAATGTGTGAAAATACAAAGTGTCATGTTCAAGGGCGATTGTAAGAGTGACTGGTGATGTTTTCAAAAACCACTTGGCTTGCTTCCTTCAAATTTTTTCCCCATCCAGATAGACGAGTACCTCTTTTTAATTTAACAAGCTCGAGGAGGGTAACACATGCTCGATATAACTCACCTTCAGTAAGTCCCTCTTCCTTTTTAACGAACTGGAAGAAGTAAGGGTTTGGTCCCATATGGGCCCTTCAATGTATGATTGTTTAACGAGTCTAGAGAAGGTAAACTCGGTGATTTTTCTTCCTTCAATGTATTATTGTTTAACGAGTCCATAGAAGATAAACTCAGTGATTTTTCATGTTTAGAGAGTCTGAAAAGAACTTAAAGACGACTCCGGGGTTGTCCTTTTTCGTAATATTAAACTCATGAAGTCAAAAAAGAGATAAAATACCACTTGAAAGACTCCCTTTCAAACCTTTTAACGAGTGTGAAAGGAAGCAAGATCACTTGACAATCTTTTCATGTTTAGAGAGTCTGAAAAGAGCTTAAAGGAGACTCCAGGGGGTTCATTTTTCATATAACCTTTACGAGTCCGAAAAAGTGATAAAAGTCTACTCAGTTACATTCTCATGTATTTATGAGCACGAGAAAGAACAAAGATTAAGCTCAGTATTGGTTTCATTTTTATACAAGCTTGAAACAAAATTAAACTATGCTTGTAAATTCCCAACATAATTTCCAAAGGTTGGGATACCCATGGAATGTTGGTACTCTGCCCCCATCTTGAAAAGCTAGTGGCATAACTCCAAAATGATAATGATAATGATAAGCTTGAAATGTGACACCTACCTCGAGAAACGTGTCATGTATTTAGGTGCTTTTTTCGGCACATGATTTTTGCCGATGGTTTTCTATTTTCGGTAAAGGAATTAGGGTTTTGGACTAATCCAGGTCATTGGGTTAGGGTTTTGGATGTTGTTGGCTCCTATATGTATATTGTATTGTAAACAATGTAACACAATGAAAGAATATAATATATGTTGGTTTTCCCGGTTTGGGTTTCCAATGGAAAAATCTCTGTGTAATATTTGTATTTGCCATTGTATCTTTTTTGTTCTTTTTTGAATATCTGTTTATAGTAGACATTGTACAAGGTTATAATTTACAAATCAAAGGCTGGCGACATGCCCCCCAAGCTTTAATTCATTCACCGACTTTGAGGTTGTCACCAATTTCTGTACTAGATGGAGAAAAAGGATACATGTGGATGAAATGAAGGTTCAAAAACGAGACCTAATGAAAGACTCGACTTGGTATGAGAGGTGACTGTTTCATTTTTTATTGAGCTTGACACAGGAAAAGAACTATGCTCAAGGCTCTGGGTTTAGTCCCCAGATTTCTGTTTCATTTTTTAACGAGATTTCCACAAAGATTGACACATTAGCAGGTGACAGTTTCAGATCTGCAGAAGATGCTAAGGGCAGCCCACATTTTTCAGATTTGCAGATCAGGGGAAGTTGCAGTAATCATAAGGAACAAGGTAATATTTTTCTGGATCTGTTTTCAGATTTTATTACTGATCCTGCTATTCACGAAGCCTCATCTCTGTCATTAGGATCTTATCTTGATGCTCCCATATTTGATCAATACAGTGATGAGGAAGAAGATGTTAAGGTTTGTGAAGACTTATTGTCTACTAAAATTTCATCTAGTTCTTCTTTTCAGCAGAGAAAGAATCCAAAGTGTGTGCATGATGTGATTGACGCTTGTTACGAATCTGTTGTTCATAAGTCCAATGAAGATCTTCTTAGTTTTGATATATCCTGTAAAGATATTATTGTTGGAGAAGAAACCGTTAGCTGTGATAAGCTAGCATATCATCATGATGAAATCAGATTACAGAGATATGGTGAAGACAAGCAGAAAGGTTCAGATCAATAGTTCAGCTTTCATTTTTCTCCGATAAAGGTTGAGCAGTCCACTTTCATCATTAAGATCAGTGAAAGCAATCAGCAACTGCAATACAGTCATTTGGATCAACAGTTCAAAGAGGTATTCTTTTATGGTTTAAATGACCCTATCGCAAACTATTTGGAATCTATGAAAAACATATATGTTGAAGTATTTTGGTCAGATGAAAATTGGGTTTGTCATCAGTTCAAACTACTTTTTTGTTCGCTATGCATTCCATTATTGTTCGGGTCAAAATCAAGAACAAGTTTAGTAAATCAATTTTTGATATGGCTTCATTGGAAGCACGAGTTTACTTGATCAAGCAGTAGTACAATGGGTTAAAGTAGGAGTAGGTAGAGAGAATAAGCTCGTCCTATGAGCAATTATATTCTTTTAATTGTTTTCAGTTTTCTTCAATAAACAAGCAGGCTACAGGCAGGCTACAAGTAGGTTACAGGTTTGCAAGGGGTCAGTTCTAAAATTTAGATGACTCCATGCCCAATGCTAAAAGCAGCCAGATGACTCCATGCCCAATGCTAAAGGTGGCTGAAACTACTAGGTTCTTGGAAACCTCACAGGGAGGTCTCCATCCCAGTTGGAGCCAGATGGTACCGATAAAAAATGCACTGGTATTTTTTTATAGTGTTTTCATTACTTTTACTTATACACTCATTTTTAAATTTTTGTCCAAAATCATAACCTCCAAATCCCCAACCAGCCTAGATAAGCTCCATTTGATCTCTTTGAAAAAAAGTGCTTTGATACTATGCCTCTTAAATTGAAAATACAAAGACACAAATAAATGAAGTATGTGCTCAAGTGTCAAACTCTAATTACTCCTAGTTATCAAATATCAATTATGTGCCAAATCCTAAATCTACAATTTCAAGCCATAATTTAAGCAATAACCATCCATCCAAAGCACAAGCACCGAGCTCTATATTTTATTCACCTCACTGAAATAGGTATCAAAGATTTGCACACTGTTTATTTGTCAACTCATGTGTTGTGATAAGTTTTGGATGCCAGATCATTAAGTCATTTTGATGAGTGGCAGATGCAAGTTTTTGCAAGCTTATTATCAGTAGATCAAACATGAAGGTGTCGAGGCAATGATGTCAAAGAACTTAGAGGTGTTCCAGGTTTTCTTTTTGTGTCAAATAGACAGAGTTTAATATCCAGCACTTGCATATTTAAAGACTCTTCTGGATCATAATCCCAATGCTCAGGTCAAGCCACGAGCCAGGCAGCAAATTCAAATCACAGAGCGCAAGCGTCGAGTTCTATTTCCAAATGGAATACAGACTGCAGAGCATCCATCTCCTGGAAGACGGTGGAATGGCAATGACAAACTGATGACCTATGTTGGCATTCATACAATGCTTCACGTACTGCAACCATCAAGGTCGTGCATGCCTGGGGYGATTATTCCATTGAGATAAGCATCGACCAGGGTTCAACTCCCACTTGCGTCATTTACTTCCAGAACCAAGACCTCAGACAGGTCATTCTCAGAACTTAGTGGCAGTGGACAGTAAGGAGGTATGTTAATGGGAAAGGATCAATTKTTGTTTATCAATGGTGGGAATCGGAGAGGATTGTTGGCATAGATATGATGACCAACTGGCTTCAAAATTTGAGACAGGATGGCTTGAGTCCAGATCCAACCAAAGAAGTAATAATCTGGACTRCCCAGCTGGCTTATTCTTTAAAGTAAATGGTCAAGATTATTCTCTCTCATTTGAAGCAGACARAATGCAATACTGTGTAAAAAATTCATGTTGTAGGAGTCTTCGAAGATGCACATATCTCTCAAATCAGCAGTCATCATCATCAGAGGCCCTAKCTATGAAACAATGTCATTCTTTGAATGCAAGTACAATTTCACTGGAACAGGCGAGGTTGAGTCTGAGCCCAGAAATGTTTGTGATGGTATTCTACGCCTTCTGGACACACATCTTATCCCTTCATCCACGTCTAATGAGTTGAAGGTATTCTATCTTGAGATGAAAGATGATTACCATCGATACCTTGCATAATTCAAAACTAGAAAATAAAGCCTTTGTCAATAATGTTGGACACCAAGTTTGTAGTTGAAAGAATGAGGTTAATATCTGAAAGAGATATAGTTATCTCTTGAAGAAGGAGACAATCACATAAGTTCCAAACTTGTGATTTCAAATTCTAAAAGAACAGATGGCAGCCATGGAGGAAAAGTATACCCATTTTGAAGGTTTCCTTTTTTATCAAAACAGAGCTTTCACCAGCATGGAAGGCAAAATTATAGCCAATTAGTTGTTGAAAAGCAGAGCTTTCATTAGCTAATTAGCAAATCCTAAGGCAAAATAGTTGGTTAAACTGCAGAATGAGAATTTTGAAGGGTTGAGCTCGAATAGAGCGATTTTTGGAGTCATTTAAAGTATAAGATGGTATCAAAAAGATTAATCACCAAATCATGTAATATTCAGCTTCAAAGATTCATGGAGATATAGGATGTGAATGCTTAAATGGTCAACTAAAACTTTGTTCACAACTGGTGAAAGATTTCAGCTACTAAAGACATGTGTCATCACATCAGAGACACATCAAAAGCACATCAATGATTAAGACCAGATGTCAAAGATCTTTTTGAAGACAGTTTGATCCATAAGTAACTAGATTTGGCTTAGCTTATTGCATTCAGTTTGTACTCTGTTTTTCTAAAATTAGAAATTCAGATCCAGTTTTTCAGGATCTGAGATATTTTTTAAAAGATATAAATACCTATCATTTTGATAGAGGGAGGGGGGCTCGATTCTGGATAGAGGAATACATTATGTTATAAACAGACTTTTCTATGATAATACAAATCACGGTTTTCTCTCTCTTTTGATGTTAGATTCTCATTTTTCTTCTGTACTTTCTATCAATTTGTTTTAGCTACAGAATGATGGTTATCTCATTGGTTAGATCATAATTTGATATTGAGTTGCATCATTGTTTATTAAACCCTACACTTTGTATTCGGTTTATGAACATTGTTTTCTCACCCATTTAAAGCTATCATCTGATCATCAATCCTTGAGATCACTGGTTTATTTGATTGTCATTTTACTATCTAAGTGCCATACTGTAATTGAGTTATCCCATTGATCCACATATACATAAACACAAAAACAAGTTTATTTTAAGTTACCAAGCATCTTTGACCTACAACCTCAAAGATTTTCTTGGAGTGATAACAGATGGGTTGGGGGAAATCTTACGATAACCTTTTGGAAGTTGAATCTTTTCCAAAAGAGAAGAAGCCTCATCCATATGAGGACAAAGGTGAGAATAATGATAACCTTCGCATAACATACAAGGAAATTTGACAGTTGTCGTCTTCTTACCAACCTTAACATCACTAGTTGTCGGGGTGTCACCAGCATGTCTAGCAGGGGTCGATGACATGGAGGACCACACTTCTAAGACCTTGGGAATACCAGGGCAATCCCTCAGAAAGTGGCCACCCTCACAAAGACTGCAGGGGAATTTGGGTTTCAAATTCTTCGTTTTCATCTTATCGACCTCATCAACACTCCCAGTACTATTAACAGTAGCTGGTTGCTTGGATCCAACATTTGATGTAGTGGAGACTTGGTCCCTTTCTGGTTCTTCTTCTTCTCTTTCTGTTTGTTCTCCTTTTTATCAACTTGGATACCCTCTTTAGAGATTTCACTAGGCGAAGAAGGAGAAATGGAAGGAGACCTTACGGGCGAAGAAGGAGAAAGGTCGATGTGAAGTTGATGTGTGGGTGGTGTTCTAACATTTGCACCTGCATTTGAGATCACCGAAGTGGAAAACAACCATACCGGTAACCCAATTATGAGACATGGAAGGCTCAAAGTAGTGATGTAAGGAGGACCATAGTTTCTGTAAGAAGGAAAAACAAAGGGTTCCCCTGGCAAAGGGGTTCCTGCATTGGTCATTCTGGGAACTGACGCCATAAAAATAAAGATCAACCCTAGATTCTGCTAGGGAGAACAAACAACACACGCTAAAAATCTAGTAATCAAGCAAGCAAACAAAACCTTCTCACAATGAGCACACTAGTTGGTGATGAAATCCAACGTCGCGGGAACAAAGTAAGAAGGGGCTGAGATAAAGCGGGTGGAAAAGTTACATTGACGACTTGCTTAACGGACTTACACCATGGTGCAAGCTCCCTCACATAAACGTGGGTATACCCTCCAAGGAGCCCGAGTGAGTTTGGCCAACGTCGATTCCAGGTGCCGTGAAAACTTTTCCATCCACAGTTACCTTGTGTAAAGACCCTAAAGAGATAGGCCACTAAGGTTACCAACTACAACAGTGATGCCTGGGGAAACAGTCGACAATCCGATCCACACGCAAGGGCAGGGTATCTAGCCTGAAATCAACTTGAAAGGCTTCCACTCATCATTGTGGGTATACCTTCAAGCGACCCCCATAATACACGCAATCTCTACACCAAGACCAACAAAGCAATGTGAGTAACTCTGCTAGTCTCAATGCGACCTCACGTTTGACCCTTGTGTGAGAAGGGCTTCCCAGGACAAAATGTAGCAATTGGATTTCACCGCTCCCTAACACAATATCCTATGTTTGTTTGCAGCTTTGGAAATTTATCTTTCACACCTATTCCAAAGCCCTACAACTAATCTAATGTAGGTTTGCTACCAGAAAATGTAAAAATGTCTAATCAATTTTTAGTTTAGCGCTTGATTTTAAGGCTATTGTTACTCAAAAGGAAAATGGCGTGGACAATATGGTGTTTTGACCGACTCAAAAGTTATGCAAAGAGATGAATATGCAATATTTTCATTTCGATGAAAGATATGCTACGAGAAGGAGAAAACATTTATCATTCCAGATGCACAATGTCCCAAAATGCCAAAAACTATGCAATTTCACTACTTCAAATGCAAGATAGTTTTACTACCCATAAAGCAAGAATGCATCTATCTTCTTTGTTTGATTCCGATGTATACAAAAAGTCAATACAAAACCCTTCAATGCTCCACTACTATCAATCAGGAGAAAGAGTCCTATGCAGATGCAAAAGACACGAAGCAAAAGGGCTACAAACAAAGCATGCACAAGGTAGTGAGATATGAAGGAAAACAAGGAGAAACTTGTTCTGACAAACAAGAACACAATCAAGGATCCCAAAACCAATCAAGCATGCCAGGCACACAATAAAATGCAAATAAGAATCCAAGAAAAGATAGGGAGAAAGAGAAACCACTCAAAATTGTCCCGACCAAAACGCAACTAGAAAAGGCAATTTCACATTTATGAAAGAGGTTTCAAGCTCCAATAAAGAAAAAAAGAGAGTGACAAGCATAAAAAACCATCAAAACCCAAACCAAATAACTTCACAAACCAACCACAAACTCTAGGTAAAGATCTCTGCAAAACAGGCTACAAAAGACTAAGTAAAAGGAGGCAAAAACTCTCAAAAAAAGAGACTAGCGCTCACCCAGAAGGGTGCACAAGGTGTTGTAATGCTCCCTGAAACACTATAGGGGAGCACTGGAATTCTGGTATGGCCTATAGGGGGGGGCATTGGTCCTCCCAGAAACTCAGAAAAAGAGCCAAAAAAACATGCAAAAACTCACCCAGAATGCATGAAAAATGGTGAATTTGGTAGTGAAGGTAGGAGAAGGTTAATGGATGATGAACAACCAGGAATTGCTTGGGAAAATGACCTCAAAGATCAAATGGAACATTGCATAGATCTCTGATTTTCCTTACAAAAGCTTTCACTCAGTCAGATAAATGAGAAGAAAACAGTAAGTTGACTCTAAATCGTCAAAGACAAAGAGTGACTTCAAGGTGAGGAAAATGTCAAAAATCCAAACAAAAGGTGATCAATTCTCAGAAAGCAAGAAAATGAACTCAGAGATTAAACTCCTACAAGATTTTTAACAGAAAAGGGGCAATGCTCTGGTGTCAAGGGCACCATAGTGTTGCAATGCACTGTGTAAGCCTGGCAGGGAGCGCCAACGCTCTAGTAGCAAGGGCAGGGGAGCACTGGCCTCTTAAAGTTCATAAAAATGCCCAGAAATCCAAAAACTCAAGCAAACTCAGAAATTCAAATGAATCCAACAGCCTATCAATACATCTAAGGATCAGAGACAAAGCATGGATGGGATCAAAATGTGAGCAAAAGGTCAAAACAAGACCTAGGAAAGGAATCAAAAAATCAAAGTTCCTCCCCAATGGAGTCGTCAATTCCAGTTACAGGAGAATCCCCCTGCGGACAAGTGGATTTCCTCTTGGATACTAGACCCCTATAACCAATATAGAAAAGTGTTAATGTGGACATTGACATTCCTTTTCATGAAACTAAACTATTCAAAGAAGAAGAAGAAAGAAGGGTAAATACCTTTACCAACGTTTGTCCTTGCTCAATCTAGGCTGATCTTGATCTCCAAGTTCTTCAGAAGGTCCTGCAATTGAAGGAATAACAATGACAAAGCATACTTCCTCTTCCTATTATGATTAGATCTGAAATAGATCTATTAAAAGAAACAAGTTCATGAAACATACACAAACTTAAAGGAAACAGGCCAAGAACATATTTATATTAATGAAAACAAAGTAAAGTTCTTACAACCATAGATGTAGATGCAGCAGCGTCACCAAGCTCTCTTTGTCCAGACCCTTGCTCAAATAATCCACCAGCAGAATGACTATGCTTTCACTGATAAATCTCCCTTATGAGATCATAAGTTTGATGCCTCTAAACTCCATATGTCTTTTCACCATGATAAGGCCTCCTTGTATAAGCTTGGAGAGACCCAACCACCTTAGAGATTCTTGGGATAGGTTGAGGATCTTTCTCCTTTAGTTATGGATCGTCCCTAAGATGGAGCTTTGACCTCAGATCCGAATCCAACCAACTTCAGAGATGAAATGGATTTCTCCCTGATTTTCCTCAACAGCCCAATATTCACTCAAAAGGGCCAACGCTCCCCCAAAAGGGTGAACAGAGCATTGCAACGCTCCCCCAAATAAGGCTAGGGAGCGTTGGTGCTCCTTGACAGTGGGTAGGGGAGCGTCGCCTTCCAAAATTTATTTTTGAGTGGTTTTTTCCATGGCAAAAGACTTGTACTCTTTGTCAAATGATTTCTCCTCTCCAAACCTAGTCTTTTCAGGTGTCTTAAGTGTCCTTATGATGTCATTAGAGACATGACATAGGCAAGATGACAAGTTGATGTTTTCCACACTTGCGACACTGCAACATTTACGAGACTAACTATGATGACAATAGGTCATCATTGGAGTGAGTAATTTTTATGTGTAACAGAGGTGAATTCACCTCCATTGTCTGATCACAAGGTCTTTATCTTTCGCTCTGTCAAGTTTTCTACCAGAGCCTTGAACTCTTTGGATTTTCCAAAAACTTCATTCTTTGATTTTAACAAATAAATCCAAGTTTTACGTGAGCAATCATTAATGAAAGATACATAATATACATACCCACTTAGTGAAGTTGTCGACATCGATGCACATACATTTGAATGCATGATATCCAAAACTCCTTTGGCTATGCTATCGCTTTTGGGAAAGGAGTGTTTCACGTTCTTTCCTTGTGCACATCCTTTGCACACACCATCTTGTTCTGCTTGGATTTTTGGAAGACTTGTCACTATTTTGCTCACAACCATAAGAGCTTTGTAGAGTAGGTGAGCAAATATCCTATGCCATAGTTCATTGGGATTCACAATATCATGAACCATTGTAGAGTCTGAATATCCTTTTAATTTGTAGAGTCCTCCTTCTTCAACTCCAATCATTACTGCATCATCAAGGGTCTTCCCTGTATGCCACATAAGAACCTTACCATCAATAAATGCTACTCTAAATCCTTTCTTGCCCAATGTTGAAATTGAGAGAAGATTCTTTTTTAAACCTGGAACATAGGGAACTTTCTTCATCTTCATTGGCTTGCCTAAGTTTAACTTGTAGGAAGCTTCTCCAACAACTTTGATTGGATATTGATAGTCATCACCAAATTTCACCTTGTGAGGTGAATCTTTATGAATAAGTTTAGATAAGGAGTCTTCATAGTCTTTCATGTGCTTGGAAGCACCATTGTCTATCAACCAAGTGTCACTTCCATGAGTAACAGTACCTGTGATGGATTAGATAAGAACATAATCATCATCACTTGATTCATCTTGCTTTGCAACCTTCTTGGGAGGCTCATCATCTTCAGTTGTGTGAGCTTGATGCCTCTTACTTCCTTTCTTATTCTTAATTTCCATAATGAGGGAGAAATACCTAACAAAGTTTCCCAATTCCTTACAACAATAACATCTAATCTTTGAGTTGTCTCTTTGACCCATCTTAAACTTCTTAGGTAAATAATGCTCCTTCTTGTTCTTTCCTTTCCTAGTGTGGGCGGCTAGGGCTTGATCTTCATCTGCCATCTTTACTTCTCTTGCAGTTGTCCTAGCTTCTTCCTGGTTACAATCTTCCCAAAGCCTACTGAACTTGGGAAGATTCCTTCTTGAACAAATTCCTTGGATGAATGCATCCCATGACCTTGGGAGGCCATTCAAGATAGTCATCACCATATCTTCTCCTTCTACTGAGTCTCCAATGGCTTCTATCTACTCCTTGATTTGATTCACTCTTGAGAAGTAGGAGTGAATTGTTTCTGAGTTCTCCATTTTTACATTCTTCAATTGAGATCTTAGATTCATTCTTTGATTTATGTTGCTTCCCTCAAATATGCGAGTTAAGGTGACCATCATTTGCTTTGGAGAAGATAATGATGATATATGATGGATAAGGTGGTCCTTAATGGAGTCTGAAATAATCCTTTTTTCTCTCACCATGTCCGTCTTATATTTTTCCTTATTTTCGTCTCCTTGAGGTTCTTGAACCTCTTCTGTAATGAACTTATCCTGTTCATGTTCTTCAAGAAGGAGGGTTACTTTGTACTTCCAGGCCCTGAAGTTATTAGCTCCATCTAGCTTCTCATCGATCTTTGTTCTGGTAGTCATCTTGCCTTCTGGTGGTCTTGGTTTGTCCGGTAATTGTCTCTATACTGAAAACGACTCCCTTTTAGGCTTCTAGATCTGCAACGGGATCCTATTCAGGCCTGCTTTGATACCATGTTGAAATTTTAAATTTTTTAGTTACACAATTACAATTACTTAATCCAATAGCAACTGTAGTAGGATCACTGAAAGATAAATAATCACAGATACAATAGAACACAAAGATTATCATGGGAAACCCTCGTGGGGGAGAAAACCCAGCAACCAAAACCCTCAATATAGATTCCTTCAACCGATACAATGATGCGCTATAGCTCTCCAAGAAAAACTAGGACCAAAACACCAAAAGAACCAGTCTCCAAGACTTGTGCGCTAGACCTTCTTATGCTCTCGAAGATGCACAAGAGAAGTGTGTAAGTGTGTTTCCAAATGAGAGGAACCTATCCCTTATTTATACACAACAATGTCTCTTGAAGAGACATTACTCTTGACCTCACTAACCCATAACAAGTAAACTACCAATAATATAATAATTTATGTTGAGCAGACTTGTACAATATAATTATAATAACCTTTTAAAGGTTTGACTAAAAGAAAATATACAATAATATATTTCATAGTTAAACCAAAAATATTAACAGTTCGTCTCCTAGTGACAAGTTGTTAATACACTATAACTTTCGTAGACCACCAACCGCTCGTCAAAAATGCCCTGCATTAGGTCTACCTTTAGACGTCCCCTTGGGGCGCAAGAAAAAGATAGTTGAGCAATTGTATTTTTGGATTTTCAATGAAACTAATGTAAATGTATTGGTTAATTCAACATTACTTTTATAAAGTGGTTGGTTACATTTTACAATCATTACATCAAAGATGGAGACTAAGCTCCCTAAAACTTCTACACATGAACTTTTCTTTATTTTATTTATTGAGTTTGCTTAATATTTTTTGTATTTTTATATATTAATAATGAACCTTAGCCATTATAAGCTTTTCACACTAGGGATTGTATTCGGGCCTAATATGGCCTAGGTAAAAAATAATGTCTTTGCCCTTAAATTTGATGCTTTATGGATTACTCATGATGCAAAGGGCCCTATAATATCAAATAGGCTCACAAAGGGAATATAGAAAGCATCACTTAGTTAAGGATCTCTTAGGATTAATTGTGGAGGATAGAAGATAGTTGTATATTAGTTATTCGATAAGTCATATGTATTAATAAAATGATTTTGATTACATGATTACAAAAAATATGATGTAATGTCCCCTTCCATGTGATACAGACCATGAGGGACTTATTAGCCTAGTTGTCCCCCTATGCTATAGTCTCATTGGAAAAAGGGAACTAAGAGAGTAAAAAAGGGTCACCAAGTAATTAAAAGTTAAATTAAAAGGGTGACAAGGATTAATGTGAAAACAAGTAAAGTGGCTTTATGAATTAATTGGAGAAAAGAACATTAGGAATCCTAAGCAGTAATTTAAGTGAAGATTTGAATATGGGATAAAAGAGAATGAGGGCACCTCACTCAGGCGTTCTTGATCATTTTTTGTCTTTTGGACTTGTGAGCTTGAGAGCTTGGGTGTTTGAGGGTTTTGTCTTACTAAACCCTAGAGATCAGCAAGGGAGTGAAATATTCTCTTATTCTTGATCCTAGATTGGCCAAGGTGGTGAAATATCCCACCCTCACCATTTTATCATCTATCATTCATGATTATCCAACCTCAACATCCATTTTTTTGAGTAGGGTGCAACTGCCAGGGTTCATTCTGCAGAACAAGGGCACACAGTTGGAAGAATAATAGTTTGATTTGCTTGGAGGGATTGGGATATGGGAGAAATCAAACCACGGGAGGGTTCCTCACCTCTAGAGCACCCTTTTTATCATTATTTGGGGGTTTTTACTCTGCATAATTATTTATTCTCTTAGCTGGGTGAATTTACACCAGAGGGGCGCACTTCCAGGGAGAGATCAGTGATTTGGGGGCAAACCCAACATTGAAAAAACAGTAAATTCTTCCAGAAAGGGTTTATATCATCAGATCTCCACTGGGTCTTGTTTATTTTGAGGGTTTGGGGCCATATTTGAAGGGGGCGAAAGTACTTGGGTCGCTCTATCCAACCAGAGTGCAACTCAACCAGCAATTAACAACAATTACAACAAAGGAAACACTAGAGGATTACAGATCTAATATATGCTTGATGTGGAGGCTTTAGAAAGCCATTATCGGGATCTATATTGTACTTGACTGCTGCTATTAGCCACGACTTCTATTTTTCTCTATTTATTACAAATCTGCTCTTCTATTGTAAAGGAGGTTAGCTACTATAAAATAAAATTCAGATCTGAGTTTTTGTGTCATTCTTGTTTGTTACTTGTTGCTTCATTATTGTTTTAGTTCATTATATCCTTACTTGATCATAAAACACTATCTCAAAACCCTCTACAAGTCATTCAACCTACAACAATGAGTTGCTTGATTAAATATCACAACAAAAAACTCCAGATCTAAGTCATTGCAGCAAAATTCCACTTGGGGATCTTACAGTGGTATTAGAGAAAAAAAATCCTTACCAACCTATGATTGTATTTATGCCTAGAATAAGGGGTCAAGGAGGACAACCTTTTCAAGAGAATTCAGAAGGAAGTATGGGAGAGAAACRGGAAAGAGGAGAAAATCATGAGGCAGAACTGGCATCATCTKAGGAGAAAGTACTCCTAGCGAAAGTCTTAGCCAAATCAGTAAATGAARCACTACAGAACAACCAGGCCACCCTAGAGCGCCAATTGGATGAAATAAAAACCAAATTTTCTAAGGGACTGGCCGAATTGAGGATATCTTTTATAGGTTTTCGGGATGGACAGAACATAATGATAGAGATACTAGAGAGGCAGAGCAAGTAGCATGAGGCCCTTGCCCATTTCTTGATGGAGCAAAGGCATGGTGGGGATCCATCATGCTATGGAGGGAATCGGGGAGCTGGTGGATCTCAAGGAGGAACAAGTCATGATGCAGAATCTAGACACAAAGATGATACAGAGGGACCCAAATTATCTAGAGGCACACATACTCATTCCCACATGGCTAGTAGGACCACACTTGGGCCATATATGCCTACTTTCTTGGAGGCACAGCCAAGGGACACAAATGCCTTTGGGCATGGAGGCAATGAGGGTGAATGGGAGGATATGGAGAGATCATATAACTCTTTGAGTGCGAGTTTCTGAAGACAGGATTCATTGGGAGAATATTGATACATCATGTACAAGTGGACATCTAAAGGACACTACAAAGGTGACAATGAGTTTGGGCGCAAGGCAGGAAGAATGGAGATGCCCCACTTTGATTGATCCAGACATATTTCAGCTAAGGCGTGGGTACAAAAGATGGATTCTTACCTTCAATTGAACCCCATGGAAGAGGAGAGGGTCATCAAGTTTGCAACATTACACTTGAATGGTAAATTGATTACTGGTGGTTTCATGGGATGACCACTCTGGGTCATGAACATATCACATCATACACGGATTTCACCGAAAGAATCATTGACAGATTTGAAAGGGAGGATCCATAACTTTACTTCAAGAAGCTCACACAGGTTAAACAGACAGGATCAGTCGAAGCATTCATCGAGGAATTTCAAAGAGTGGTGGTTATGGTCCCACATATGTCAGAATCTAGGTTATTGATGATGTATACAGAGGGACTGACTGAGCCCTTGCGTGGATGGGTTAAGGCTTTCAAACATGAAACTTTACAAGATGAAATTGAGCGTACCGGAGACTTAGTGGGAGCATCTTCCAGAAATAAGATCATGCCTACACCCCCAATTATCTAGAGGGGGAGAGAAACAAGACAACTTGACAAGGGCAAAAGGAGGTTGGATGAGGCTACCAGGAGGGAGTTACGAAGGGAACAACTTTGCTTCACTTGCAAAGAACCATGGCATCCTAGTCAAAGGTGCTTGGGCAAAGGAAAAATTCATCACATATAAGTGGTTTTTGATAGTGAAGAAGAATAAGGTGAGGACGAAATTGGAGCCATCCATAACATAGAGGTGAATCGGGAGGAAGAAGGAAAGGCCACACAAGAGTAAGAGGAAGAGGGAACCACGCATCACCCAACAATAATTAATAAGGCTACCATTGCGTCCATCGGTGGAATACCAAAGTTTAACACCTTTTGGATGAAGGGATTTATGCATGGTCAGCGAGTGATAGTCTTCATTGATGGGGGAGCATCTCATTACTTCATTGGCATTTCCTTGGTAGAGAGGAGACACATTCCTACTATGTAGTTTGAGGGTTTTTGGCAGAGGTAGCAGGAGGATGCACTATTGCTTGTGACATGTATATTCCATATATGAGTTTGACCTTGGGCAAGTACACATTGACACACGACTTCTATGTAGTTGATATACCTGAAACAAACATCATTTTGGGAGTGCAATGGTTAAGCACTTTGGGGCCAATCACCACAAATTACAAAACTATGGAGATGTCTTTCAACTTAGAATATGGAAAAAGGGTCACGCTTAATGGGATGATAGGGGATGTGCCAAGGGTGGTGACAGCCAAATGTATGTAGGCAATATTTAGGCGGGAGCAAGTAGCCTACACAACAGAGTGTCTCATTATGGACACGAGCCATGAGGGACGCAAGCAATACTCTCCAAACATACAAAAGATACTTCACAAGCATGAGAAGGTCTCTGGACAGATTCCACCAGAGCAACCACCAGATAGGGGATTTGAGCATATCATAGAGTTGGAGGAAGGGGCAAAGTCAGTCATCACAACACCATACAGGCATCCCAAGAAGCATAAGCATGAAATTGAGCGCGCCATGGGGCATATTAGGCCAAGTTCAATCCCCTTTGCATCATCAGTAGTATTGGTCAAAAAGAAGGATGGTTCCTTGCGCATGTGCATTGATTATCGAGCATTAAAAAAAAAGACCATCAAGAACATGTATCCCTTCCCGATTATTAATGAACTCTTGGATGAACATCATGGGGTGGTATGCTTCATGAATATTGATTTACGCTCAAGGTATCATCAGATTAAGATGAGGGATCAAGACATACATAAAATAGCTTTCAGATGTCACTATGGACACTATGAGTTCATGGTTATGTGTTAAGAACCAAATATCAAAATAGCATGAAAAACCTCAGAATAAGTACTCCACGCCTTGACAAAGAGAGAAATTCAGATAATAAGCCTCTTCAAGGGGGCAACCTCCTTATACATTACATGAATTCACAGATATAAGATGATTCCAAATGAAAAGTTCTCCTTGGTATATATAGGAGGCTAGGAGGTACAATTACAACTAATGGACCCAAGCCGACATAAATAAAATAACAATACTAATGTAATATGCCCCAATTAAGGGGTAATGTGCCATGATTTATGGCTTAACATGCCCCTCCCCGTCAGTCAAGTGTCGTTCTCAACACTTGAGTAGTTATCGATACTTTTGTATAAAAGACTCATCTTCCCACGTGGAATCTTCAGCAAGTAGTTTCTTCCACTTAATGAGATACTCTGAAATTGATCTATTCCTCAGATAGAAAATTCTTGTGTCGGTCATAGCTTCAAGCTCCAATATGATTTTTCCTTCCTCGTCAAGTTCTGGAAATATAGTTTGAATTGGGATCTTGTCACCTATAACCTTTTTTAATCATGAAACATGGAAAATTGGGTGTACTCACGAAGATGCAAGGAGCTCCAATTTGTATGCCATAGTAACAATCTTTTGCAACACCTTATAAGGGCCATAGTACTTCAGTGATAATTTATCATCCTTCTTATTTTGCTTGAGGGACATCTATTTGTATGGTTATAGTCTTAAAAACACCTAATCCCCTACTTCAAAACTTCTTTCACTACAATGTTGATTTTCTTATTGTTTCATGCAACTATGTGCCATGGTCAGGCTGTCCTTTAAGAGTTGGAGAACTTGTTGTTGATGCTCGATGTGATCTTCCACTACTTGAACCTTAAAAAAAAAATTATAGAATATTGATGGACGGTGGGTGACATCCATAAAGCACCATAAATGGTGTCATTTTTGTTGCAATATGAAAGGAAGTGTTATACCACCATTATGCCAAGGGTAACCACTTGAACCATTGTGTTTGTTTATCAGAGACAAAGCAACAAAGGTAGCCTTCCAAACATTTGTTCACTATCTCAGTTTGCCCATCAGATTGAGGATGATAAGATGATATATTATCCAATTGAGTACCCAAAAAGGAAAATAATTATGTCCAAAAATGTACAGTGAAAATGGGATCTATGTCACTTACAATAATCTTCAGGCTTCCATGTAGCTTTTGAATTGTCTCCATCATTTCGATAGCAACTGTACTAGCTTTGAAAGGATGAGAGAGTGCAAACAAGTTTGTGTGCATGGTAAGTATATCAACAATCACCATGATGACACTCTTTCCTTCAGACTTTGGTAACCTTGTGATGAAATCCATGGAAACATCCTCCCAACGTTCACTTGGAATGGCTAATGGTTGTAAAAGACCTAGGATCTTAATTGTTTCCACCTTGTTTTGTTGGTGAACCAAATATTCTGCCATAAACCTTTGAACATCAATTTTAATTCCATCCAAAAAAAATTCCCTCTTGACCGTGTGATAGGTTTTCAAAAATTCTGAGTGCCCTCCTATCGTAGAGGTGTGCAATTCCAAAAGTAACTTTTGTTTGAGTTGGGAGTTCTTACATAAATATAAGCAATCTTTGTACCATAGTGAATCATTTTTCCATGTAAATGTATCAGATGCACTGGAATCCTACTGCAACCTTTGAATGAGTGTCCACACTTATTTTTCATTCTTCCATTCATCCCTTACTTATGTTATCCAATCAGGTTGGAAGATAGATATAGCAAAGAGAAATGCCTCAACATCTTCATCCTTTCTTGAGAGTGCATCTGCCACAACATTTTCCTTCCTTTTTTTGCAGATGATTTCAAAGTCATAACCCAACATCTTGGTCACCCATTTTTGTTTCTCTTTTGAAGATAGTCTTTGTTACAATAAGTATTTAAGACTGTCATAATTTGTTTTGACCTTGAAGTGCCTACCTATTAGGTAAGGGCGCCATTGCTTCAATGCATGTTGTATTGCCATCATTTCCTTCTCATAAATGGGTTTGTGTAATCCCTTTCCCTTGAGTGGTCAACTTTCAAAAGCAAGGGGCCTTCCTTCTTGCATTAGAACAACACCAATGCCATTTCCCGAGGCATCACATTCCACAATAAAGGTTTTTGTGAAGTCTGGTTTTGTCAAGATAGGAGTTTTTCACATTGCCTCTTTAAATTGTTCAAAAGCTTGAGTTGCCTCTAGAGTCCATGAAAATGCATCCTTCTTAGTTAATGTAGTTAAAGGTGTTGCTATTCTTCCATAGTTCTGAACAAACTTGCAGTAGTAACATGTCAAACCCAAAAATCCTCTAAGATTCTTCAATGTTTTGGGAATCGGCCAATCCATCATGGATTTAATCTTGTTAGGGTCTACCTTGACACCTTCATGAGATACAATATGACCCAAATACTCTACCTCCTTTAGCCCAAAGAAACATTTGGATGATTTGGAATATAGATGTTGCTCCTTTAGTAGTTGTAGCACCCTGTCAACATGTCGAACATGATCTTCCCAAGACTTGCTATAGGTTAGTATATCATCAAAAAATACTAACACAAATTTTCGAAGGAAGGGATTGAAAATGGAATTCATCAACCCTTGGAATGTGGAAGGTGCATTCATAAGGCCAAAAGGCATGACCAAAAATTCATAATGGCCTTCATGAGTTCTGAATGTATTTTTTGGGATATCTTCTTCCTTCATTCTAATCTGATGATACCCTGAACAGAGATCCAACTTTGTGAAGTAGATTGCTCCATGTAGTTCATCTAACAATGCATCAATGATGAGAATGGGAAAATTATCTCTAATGGTGATCTTGTTGAGCTCTCTATAATCTGGACACATACGCCATGAGCCCTCTTTCTTGAGTACCATTACGATTGGTGCAGAGTAAGAACTTTGGCTAGGTCTAGTAATCTCAGCCTCTAACATTTCTTCAACCATGTGCTCAATTTCACTCTTCTGGGCATAAGGGTATTTGTAAGGCCTGATGTTAGGAGGAACACTCACAAGAATTAAGTGAATAGCATGATCATGATCACGAGTGGGTGGAAGACCTCTGGGAACATTTTCAAATACTTTGGAATACTTATCAATGATCCCTTGGAGATCTAGGGGAATAGATGGCTTAGATGTTTTAAAATATAGTAAGCATAGTTGTACAATTACACCCTGATGCCCCTTTTTCAATAATTTTGTCATTCCAATAGAGCTTAACACCTTACTAGGTTTTCCTCTCATACCCCTTAACTCAAATTCATTTCCTTCCAATGAAAATTTCATGAAAATTAAAAGCCATTGTTCCCAATGATTGTAACCATTGGACCCCTAGTACGACATCAACACCACCCATGGGTATAACAATCATTGGACTATTCATTACATATTCCCCCATAGTAAGATTGATCTTATGGCATTTTCCTGAGCAATTTATAGTTCCTCCATTTGCAATCATTACTTGAAACTTTGGTGCTGGATATATAAAGCCATTGAGAGCTTTGGCTAATTTACAGTGAATGAAATTATCAGTACTGCCAAAATCAATTAGCACTATTACCTTTTTATTTTGTATATATCCTTCGATCCTGAGGGTTTGAGGAGTGCTAATTCCATCCAATGCATGACATGATATGGTGGGAGTCATATCTTCATAAGAAATATCTTCTACATCTTTGTCTTGAGATGGTTATTGTTCTTGTTCTTGTTCTTCTTTCTCTTCACAATCTATGTAGAATTATTTCTTCTCACCACACTTCTGTCCCTTAATGTACTTGATCTCACAATTAAAGCATAAACCTTTTGTTTTTCTTTCCTCCAATTGTTGAGGTGTCAACCTTGTAGGTTGAGGTGGTTTAGAAGAAGGAACATTATTCTCTCGATAGATGTTAGGGGTGGTCCTTCTAGTAGCTATATCCATATTTTTACTTTCATCATTTCTCGCCACCTTGAATGCATTCTCCAATGATTTAGGTTCCCAAAGGCAAACCTCATGTTGAATGTTATCCTTTAAATTTCCAATGAAGACATTAATCAGGTGCTCATATGGAATATTTGTTACCTTTGTATTCAATCTTTGGAAGTTCTCAATGTTCTTCGCAATTGAACCCTTTTGCTTGAGATTTATCAATTGGTTGAATCAGGTATTGCTCATTGTATCCTCATAGTGTGCTATCATTTCTTCTATGAAAATTGTCCAAGTGACAAGTGAGTTGCAAGAACAAAGCCATAGATACCACACAAACTGATTAGCTTTAAAATATAAGGACACAATTCGTACCTTTTGTGTGTGTGTCACATCATGTAGATCAAAGAAATGCTCCATATGGAGTATCCATGTGATTAGATCCTTACCATAAAACTTCCTCATATCGATCTTAGGAAAGTGGTTGGTCTTCAACCCAAAGCTAGAGTTTCTCCAGTCATGATTCATCTTCCTTGTGTCCTCATCATGAAGTTCATGGGATACATTGTCACTTTCAGGTGGCATCTCTATTAGAAACTTTTTCAACCCTTCAATGATCTCCCCTTTTAAGCCATCTATCTTAGTATCCATCATTGCTTCCAACTTAGCCTCAAGTTAATCCATCATCTTTTGTAGTTCATCTTTTGTTACTACCTTCTTTTCTAAATCATCTATGTCCCTGGGCATTTCTTCACCTTCATCAAGAGTCAAAGTAGGATTGTCTAAGGGATTATTTGGTGTAGAAGTTCCCTTTTTTGATAGCATGTTGGCCAAGTATCACTGCAAGGTAAGAATTCCTAATTGGATTAGGTAGAGGTCCTCACAGACAAGGGAGTGTTAGGTGTTATAGCTCTATGATATACATGCAGGGTCCAACAATAGTACTTGGCATAATATCTCAGGGAACTAACTAAGGAGGATTTACCATGCCCTTAGTCATACTATCCAACTACCCAGGTACTAGAGAGTGATCTCCCCGAGTGTTGTTCTCGGTGTATTATAGCAACAAGACGACCAAATGGTTTACTCGATTGGTCTCATGATTCTAGGGGGTCACCTGATATACGCCAGGTACGTGGGAGCTCAAATCCGTAGTAGTGTTCTCTAATGCGCAATTGTTCTAAAGGGGCCTTGCGATATACTCTAGGTACGTGGAAGAACCACACTGTCCCGGGGTTCTAGCGCTGACAAGTAACGAGAGATCCTACGTTTAGAGATGCCAAAATATGTATGTACCTAAAAAATCCCTAATATTATCCAAGATTTATGTAATAATATTTTTATCCCACTTTATTTGACTTTTGAATCACCCCAATTGGATCTAGTCAAAAGATATGCAAATTTCAAAAAAAAAAAAAAAAAACGCACCTTTTAAACCCTGATTTGGAGATTGTTCTCCTAGCCGACCTTTCTTCTATTGTAGCTCTACAATTTTGACTCTTCTGAGTCTAAATTTTCGGCTTGAGGTATCTTGTTGTGTCTTCATTCCAACCCCATAGGTTAGACCAATATTGGATTCTCCAAGAGAATTTTATGATAATTTTCTGAATATGTGTTGATTTTTTCCCTTTCAAGAGAGTGAACTTGTACGGCATGTCGCGTCTCACTGTCTTCACTTCAAAACTTGAAATTTTCACCAGTAAACATTTATTCCATACCCTAACCAATTGAATATGTCTCACTCAATTTGTAGGTCTGTAGCTTCAGATATAACAGTTTTTCGAAGAACACTTGTTTTAGACTGAAATCTGGACAAACCAAAAACCCTAGTTTCTTCAGAGAATAAATTTCAAAGTACAGCAAATCAAGGGCTGAAATTTGTACACAATATACTTCATTATTCAACATTCATACTGTAAAAATTTCACAACATGAAACCAAGTCTAAAAAAATTGGGAGCGAAAATTCCAAGAAGACATGTTTCAGACTAGTTTCCGGACTAGTCAAAAACCCTAACTTGAACATAATGTATCTCCAAAAATATAACGAATCAAGATCTAAAATTTGGACCCAATTTAGCTCTATATGTCTCCTCTACACCATATAAGTTATTGATCTTGAAACCTTCCAAAAACAAATTTGTAGCGAAAATTCCAAGAAGACTTGTTTTGAAGAAGCCAGTCCCGAATATTGTCTAGCTCTGATACCAAATGTTAAGAACCAAATATCAAAATAGCATAAAAAAAACTCAAAATAAGTAATCCATGCCTTGACAAGGAGAGAAATTTAGATAATACTTCTCTTTGAGGGGGAAACCTCCTTATACATTGCATGACTGCACAAATACAAGATGATTCCAAATGAAAATGTCTCCTTGCTATATATAGGAGACTAGGAGGTACAATTACAACTAACAGACCTAAGCCCACATAAATAAAATAACAATACTAATGTAATATGCCCCAATTAAGGGGTAATGTGCCATGATTTATGGCTTAATAATATTCCCTTCTCACTAACCAATGCTCCAACCACCTTTCAATCATGCATGAACCATGTTTTTAGGAAACAATTAAGGAAATACTTGTTAGTTTTCTTTGATTACCTGTTAATTTATAGCAAAACTTGGGAGGGGCATCTCAAGCATTTGGATGATATTTTGGGAATCATGGAAGAACAATCACTATATGTTACGGAATCCAAGTGTGAATTTGGGTTAACAGAGGTACTGTACCTGGGCCATATCATTGGAGCAAAAGGGGTACATGTGCACCAGGAAAAGATACAGGTCATTATATGGCATGAAACCTTTCAAGGCATTATATGGCTATGGCTAAGGAATGCATACGGTAAAGTCGGGACATTCTTAGAGAGCTCAAGGATCATTTGCAAAGGGCCCAAAACCAATAGAAGTTTTATGGAGATAAACATCAAGTAGAACGTAGCTTTGAGGTGGGGGACTTTGTCTACCTAAGGCTCCAACCTTACCGGTAGGCATCCATCAAGAGAAGTGCAGAGGAAAAACCCAAGCCTTATTTTTATAGACCATAGAGGGTGAGCAGAAAGGTGGGAGTGGTTGGTTATGAGTTAGAGTTACCACCTAGGAGAAAGATTCATAATGTATTTCATGTGTCATGCCTTAAAAGAGTTTTGGGGTAGCACATAACTATTAATGAAGAGTTTCCACCGGTTGATGAGGAAGGTCAACTAAGTTTGATACCATAGGAGATCTTGGAGACAAGGGAGAAGAAGTTAAGAAACTAGAGTATCAAGGAGTATTTGATCAAATGGAGAAGTTTGCCAATAAAGGACGCCACTTGGGAGGGTGAACAGGTTTTGCAGCATCCAGGTTCATAATTGCTTGTGGACAAGCAATTTCAAGCAGGGGAGACTGTAATGCCCCCTTCCATGTGATACTAACCATGAGGAACTTACTAGCCTACTTGTCCCCCTAGCCTATAGTCTCATTGGAAAAAAATGACTAAGAGAGTAAAAAGGGGTCACCAAGTAATTAAAAGTTAAATTAAAAGGGTGACAAGGATTAATGTGAAAATAAGTAAAGTGGATTTATGAATTAATTAGAGAAAAGAACACTAGGAAGCTTAAGCAATAATTTAAGTGAATACTAGATTATGGGATAAAAGAGAATGAGGGTGCCTGGAACATTAGGAAGCTTAAGCAATAATTTAAGTGAATACTAGATTATGGGATAAAAGAGAATAAGGGCGCCTCACTTAGGCATTCTTGATCATTTTTTGTCTTTTGCACTTGTGAGCTTGAGAGCTTGGGCGTTTGATGGTTTTGTCTTACTAAACCCTAGAGATCAGCAAGGGAGTGAAATATTCTCCTGTTCCTGATCCCAACTTGTCCAAGGTGGTGAAATATCCCACCCTCATCATTCTATCATCTGTCATTCAGGATTATTCAGCCTCATCAACCATTAGTTTGAGTAGGGCGCAACTGCCAGGGTTCATTCTACAAAATAGGTGCGCACAATTGGAAGAAGATCAGTTTGATTTGCTTGGAGGGCTTGGGATCTAGGAGAGATCAAGCCACCTCTAGAGTGCCCTTTTTATCATTATTTGTGGGTTTTTACTCTGCGTAATTATTTATTCTCTTAGCTGGGGGAATCTGCACCAGAGGGGCACACTTCCAGAGAGAGATCAGTCATTTGGGAGCAGATCCAACACTGACCGGATAGGAAATTCCTCCAGAAAGACTTTATATCATCGGATCTCAACTAGGTCTTAGTTATTTTGAGGGTTTGAGGCCAGATCTAAAGAGGGCGAAAATACTGAGGTCACTCCAGCCAGCGAGAGTGCAACTCAGCCAGGAATTAACAATAGTTACAACAAAGGCAGCACTGGAGGCTTACATATATACTATATGCTTGATCTGGAGGTTTAGAAAACCATTATTGAGATCTATATTGTACTTGACTAGTGCTCTTAGCCACAACTTCTATTTTTCTCTATCTATTCCAGATCCGCTCTTCTATTGTAGAGGTTAACTACTATTGAATAAAATTCAAATCTGAGTTTTTGTGCCATTCTTATTTGTTACTTTTTGCTTCATTACCGTTTTAGTTCATTATATCCTTACTTGATCATAAAACACTATCTCAAAACCCTCTACAACTCATTACAACCTACAACAACGAGTTGCTTGATTAAATATCACAACAGAAAATTCCAGATCTAAGTCATTGCAACAAGATTTCACTTGGAGATCTTACATATGAAAATGAATATTATTGATTATAGAATATACATAGAACATCAATGTCATAGGATTCATGCACATTATGTCAAATTAAAAATTTTAGGAGGGAAAGTATCATATGTCCATGTTATATAATGACTATGTCAAATTTTATTTTGTCCTAGAAGACATGGTGGTGGTTGGGACTGCATAAACCAATTAATTAAATTTATCATTTCCAAATCATTGTCATTGTGTTTCATTTTGACAATATTTTTAAATAGTTTACACAGACTCATGTTTGATGAAATTGCATGCATATATAGATCTATTTTTATGGATTAAAAATATATATTTTTATATAAATGTTATTATTTGATTAATTGCATGCATTTATAAATATATTTTTATTAATTCCAAATATATGTAAAAAAATTATAAAAATGTTATTGTTTCCTATTATTTTAATATTTTTTATGTAACATGTATAGTAATTTAAAAATACATGTATTCTAGGTTTTTGCAATAAAATGTTAACATGATCATTTTTTTAAATTTGACATTTTCGCCTACAAACTAAAAAAAACATATTAATTCTATTAACACTATTAAAAAACATTATTATTAGTACCCGCCAAATACATGTACTAGTTGTTGACGTAGTATTACTTTTTCTTTGACTTTTAAATTTTTTATATTTTCTAAAATTTATATAATAGTTTATATTTTTTAAAATTAAATAATAAATTTATTATTATTTATTTAAATTATTATTGGATAAAAACTTTAGCGTCTTATTGCTCAACCCTTGCTAACCGAGGACGAAGTTCTATCACCATTAAATACTTTGCCAATGATATATGATATTTGATTGGCGTGTGAAAGGTCCACACTTTATTGGCACCGACTTCCTGCTTCACCTCAAAATTTAATATTGTTTAAAAATGAAAGATGATTGCAACGAAGTGATCATGTGTTGTGTGCCTGATCATTCCAATTAATCCATTACCTTGTCGGATCATTCCAATTAATCCGTTAAAGTTAACATAATATCGCTTATAAATTTATTATTAACTTATATTAATTATAAATTTATTATATTTTTTAATTAATAAGTAATCAGTAGATTTGATTTATATATAACATATAATTAAACTATAATCTAATTTATAATAAAAGAGTTTATTATAGATTATTAATTAGTCTCCTATATAATTATTATTATTATTTAATATAAATTATTATATATAGGAAATGGGGTTAGTTGGGATTATCAAAGAACGGAATGAAGCGAGACGGAAAGCCATCGCGGCTAGGGCCAAAACCCTAGCCGCCCCCGGTCTGAATATCGTTTGCAGGAGCCCGGATCCATCTGGAGCAGCTGATCAAAGCATTCCTCCGGCGATTCGCATGACGGAGCGTCCCTCTTCGATTTACAGCGAGCAGAATACGCTTTGCACGCGGGTTTTGAGCAGAGGTCGCGCGATTTTGAGCAGAGGTCGTGCCTCTGCGTTTTTTCTTGTTTGAAGGTGGTCGCTGCCGTGCTCCAATGGCCCCAAAACCGACCGAAGAAATGGACGAAGATACTCTGGACGCATTCCAAGCTTTAGTCCGTGCGGTAAGACCTAATCCCAAGCCGTCTACCTCATCTAAATTTGTCAAGAAGATGGAGGAGATCCCTTCGGTGGAGCTTTCTCCAGAGGAGCCCTGCAAGCTTGCCCTCCTGTTAGCAGATAATTCCCTCATCGGAAAGCTAACGGGGTTATGGCCCAGCCCCAAAACGGTGGAGACCTGGATGGATGAGCGTTGGAAGTCCCTGATACAGGGAAAAGTCTCTTTATGTGCAATAGGCAGGGGTTTTTTTCTCTTCAGTTTCACAAGGACAGAGGATCGAGATCTAGTTTTCAGATCTGGACCTTATTTCATGGGGGCAAGAGGGTTGTTCTTAGCCCCATGGACACTTGACTTCAATCCCGAAGCCGAAATCACCGCAGCCCCTGTCTGGGTTAGACTGCCTCATCTTCCCTTGCATCTTTGGGGGAAAAGATCTTTGGAGGACATCGGTAACAAGCTTGGGCGTTTCTTGGAAAGAATGGAGCCGAAAGGGGATCAGTTTACCTGTGCTTGAATCTGTGTTGAGGTTAACCTCAAGAAAGGCCTTCCGGAAGCTATTAAGCTCTCCCTGGGGGACTGGTCCCATATTCAAGAGCTGGACTATGAGCAGATCCCTTTTAAGTGCCTCCGATGCCATGACCACGGTCATTTCGCGAAAAGCTGCCCCAAAGCCTCTGAGGAGCCGGGACCAGCCAAAGAAGATGATTTCCAACCAGTTTCTAACAGACGCAGGCAACCACGGCGAAAGGACCCACCAACCCAGGCTCCGAAGGCCACTCATTCAGCAGAGGCTACTCTCGAAAATAAAAACAGCTTTGATGCGTTGAAGGAAGATGAAGCCCTAGATCCAGAATCAACAACAGTCAAGGCAAATCCGACAGATGAAAACTTTCCGGAAACCATTCCTCCAGAGTCAGTTGCAGCAAGAGGTCCGGAGGCCACTGCCCCTGCAGGTCTAGTTGTTTCAATCCCCTCCAGCAGCTCTATAAGAACTCCTGCCATCGAAGCCACTTCAGCTCCGTCTCCACCCCTCACCCGAGGGAGAAAGACCAATAAAGCACGCAGGGAAAAGGAGGCTACCTCCAACATTTCTTTAGGTTCTCAGAAAAAGCTGGATCCCTTTTTTAAGGGGAAAGACACACCCTCTTAGGTTTAATGCTTTGCTTCTGTCTCCTGTTGTGCTCACAGTTTGTGAGAATCTACTCATGTATGCTCTTTTTGTCATTCTCTCGACTTAGCTCAAGAAGTAAGTGGGATTGTACTCTCAAGTTATCCACAAGAAGGTTGGCAGCGAGATCATCAACCTTCTTCAGCTTTGTAACCTTTTGATTCTGGTTTGCCAGGAAGCCGATTAATACACTATAACCATTCTTGTTAAAAAAAAAAAAAATTTATTATATATAATATTATTATTATGAGATATTGATAAGAATTCGCAGGACTAACAACACTTATTAAACTATTAATTATATTAATTATTATAGGATATAATTTTATATAACTTCTCTATTTCATAATAAATAAACAAAAATCTCATATATTAAATGTTGAATTAAATTATTATTATAATTGATTATAATGAAATTTGAGTATAGAGTATTAACTCCATATCAAGAAGCTCACAAACTATATAACTATGTCAAAGCATTAATACATCTGTCTTTGATTTTACATTAGTTTTTTTTATTTTAAATTTGTGTATAAGATCTAATGTTTAAGTTAAGAAAATAAATAATTTTTTTATAAAATAAAATTATTTGTTTTTCTCATTTTTAATTAATTAATATATTTAAAGTTTTATTGTTGGTTTCAAGTCTTTCAATATTTAAAATAAGGTCCCCAGATGGGGTGTCACCGTGACATGACGATTCTCAGTTGGGACGAGGCCATTTGGCCAGGCCACACGCCACCTGGCGTACGTCCTCCACCACCTCCCCTCCCCAGTCACCTCCAGCCTTTAAACTACCTGCCGCCATCCTCTACTTCTCATTTGCACCCCACAGCCCACACGCTCTGGAAGCTTTGCACCTTGTGCGTCTTCATGGCACCATCCAAATGCTCTTCCCAGTCATTTCAGCTTTAGCCTTTGCTTCCAGTTCTTTTAGTCGTGATGTGGTCTCCTACGCCTCACTCATTCGCTCGTAATTCTCAGAGTCAAACCTCTAGGGCTCTCTCTTCCCTTCGTTTTGTGACCGAGCTCTAGTGCGACCTCTCATGGTTTTCTTTTCTGCTGTGGAGCTCGTTGTTCACCATGCCACGACCCCGGGGCAAGCCATAGCGGGGAGTAGCCTGATACGAGGCCCAAGGAAGGAAACCGCTTGCCTCAAACTCTCCTTGTGAAGTTGTTAATCCCCCTGAAGCGGTCCCTCCCCCTGAAGCGGTCCCTCCCCCTGACATGGTCCCTCCCCCTCCTTTGGCTCCCCTAGAAGCAGTCTTTCCCCCTCCTTTGGCACCTGTAATTGTGCCTGCCCCTTACCAGACACCCTGCGACCTCTCTCCCCTCTCAAGCCCCTACGAATGTAGGGTCGAGTGGTTCGAATTGCTTGGGAATTCACTCGGCTACGCGCCACCTCCCCCTTCTCCCCCTCGACGTCTCTCTTTTCCTCCCTCCCCTCCTCGCCCCCATCTCACCACCCCTCTTCCCACCTCCCCTCTGGGGTCCTCCTCTTCCTCTCCACTCTCCACCCACCCCAATCCTTCCTGTGCCAAATGTGAAGATCGAATTGAGCTCCTGGTTATTCTGAGCACTATGAAAAAACACCTGGAGGATATCAAACTGGCAACACTTGACGCACAGAACAGGGAAGCCAACCGCTGGAGCAGAGTGGACGCCCTGATGATTTTCCTTCAAGATCTTCAACAGCCCATGGCTGAGCGTGGAAAAGGAAAAGCACCAGCGAAGCAGGTTTTCGTATGGCCACAGCTTGGACCGGGTTTCTAATGTTTTGTCATGATTTCTATTTCTCGGCTCAGCACCCTTACCTCTGTCTTTTTTTGTACACTACTACGTATTTCGGCCCTGCATGGCCTCGTATCATAGTTTACCTACATTCACATGACTTTGGCAATGGTGGTTTCCCAGCTGGGCACCGTTGCCACCTTTGATTTTGGACAAATGGCGCGGTGGTTTCCCACATTGGCAGCGTGACCACGTGGCTAATTTCATCTCAAACAATTGTATTTTTTGATAGGAACTAATACAACCCCTAATTTACAAAAAAAAAATATTTAAAATAAGGTTTGAGGTCTGTGCCCACTTGTTTTGTTTTCAATTCATCCATCCATAAATAATATTATATATGGTCATAAATAATACTATATATTGATCAAAAAAAAATAAAAAGAAAAAAATATATATTTTATAAATATAAAATATAAAATTTATACATAATTTAAGTACTTTATATACAATAATATAGAACACTTTTGCTTTGTTTTTTGTTTTTTTTTTTAATTGGGGGAATCAGCAACCCGCAGTTCTCGTACTCGTGTGACATGGGGTCGATACTCATCCACTACCACTATAACCCCAGGTGTGCCACAAAGTCTGCAAGCATGGAGCACAAGTAAATCGGGGTGAGAATCGAACTTGAGACCTCCTTTACATATTTCCTTCCATTTACACAGCACTTGCCAATTGGTCTACACCCTTGTGGTCTTAAAAATTTGAAGGACATGGGGGTGGGCTTTGATCCACTTATGTGTGCACGGGTCACGATACCATTTAATATAGTATCTATGGGTGTAACCACACGTTTGACCACTACCTCAAGGTGCCCCCATGGCTTCAGGTTAGGCCATCACGGGAATTGAACCTTGCCCAATGGTGAAAAACTCCTCACTTTCCACCATTGGATCCAACCCCTTTGTGCAATATAGAACACTTATTACCTATGCATTTAGTTATATAATAAATCTGATGATTCATTATATGATTTCAAACATCATGGGTAGGGACTAAACTGCTATGTAGCACTTGTTAATATAAAGTGAGGTGCATTTTATAGTCTAATATGACACTTGGCATAAGTCATCCCAATATAATAATTGAAAAAAAAAAAAAAAAACATCTCAATATGGAAGATATTTTTACCATCACTACTCATAAATATAACAATTATAAATGTAATTATGAACAATTCTTATAATGATATAAATAAAATAGATGAGAAAATAACATTCCATAAAAGTAATTTTTCTTTGTAAACATGTTTAATCAACATATTGTATCTTGTTGAAAATTAAACAATTCACCTTGAAGATGAATTTAACATTATATGGCATTAATAGTTGCAAGTTTTCGTAATTACAATCCAAAGTAAATGATTTCATAAAACTAAAGTTGAACATTATATAACAACTTTAAATTCTAATGAGTGACACGTCTTAAATTTAAATTAAAAACAGAGAAATCATTAGTGTACTTATTATACATTTTATAAATCAAACAACAACAACAACAACATGATTCAAAAAAACACAATATACATGTGTGATATCCTATTTATAGCACACCAGTGTGATTGAAAGCGCATTAGAGCTGTTGTTATGTAAAATTGCATCGAGAAACAATTTAATTGACAAAGTATGTATGCAAACTTCCACAATTAAGTTTTGCGAAGGTAAAAACGTAGGTCACTCTTCGGTGCCTTTCATAATTTAGCGCATGGACTCGATGCTCTACCACTTCCTTAGTGCTTTTCATCACATCTCCTCCTCCACAGGTTGCTTGACTTTCTCCAAGATAACGTTCTCATCATTCTTATAGCCATAATATGAATTGGGGGCAATTCACTTGTAAATCTCATACCTACACCTCCTCTTCTTCACCTCGAGGGGACTTATTGAATAGCTCTTTGGGAATGGGGAGTAATTTTATAGCCTTGAAGTATCTATAACCAAGGCCCTTGTTTGTGGCACTAGGAATTTCTATTTCATTCCCTTCCAAGTGCATCATCTTGGCCCTTACTTTGGCATAATTAGGACTGCCAAGCTCTACAATCAAAGTTTCTCGGTGCCCCTTTTCCTTGTTTAGCAAGAAAGGACCCTGGTTGATGTCTTAATTATAACAATGTGCCAGGATCAAGAATGACCTAAGCTCCATATTGTATATTTAATAGAAGTTGAGAAGCACGTTTGGAAAAACAACCAATGATCCATAAGCATTGTTAGCATTCCTCGTCACTAAATATTAACCATTGCCTTGGCCTTGACCTACTCTTCCATGACATCCTCACTTGTGTACTTACTAAGAAGTTCATCATGTTTCTTCTTCTCCACAACCATGAGCTTGATCACTTTCTTATCCAGAATTGGCACTTGGGCAACAAACTCTCACTCTATCTGTTGTCGGTTTCCCTTGTCCCTCTCTCCCATTTCTTCTGCCACATCTTCATCTTCCTCAAATAGAACCAGCTTAATGACAGTAACCTCACCGCTCTTGATTGTCAACCTAGCCTCCCTCTAGATAAACTCGATCCTCTACCACTTCCACAATGCTCTAGCCTGCATCTTATCCTCCGTGGGCCACTCGACTTCCTCCAAGATATCATTCTCGTCATCCTTGTCACCATAATAATTAGTGTTAATTCACTTGTAAATCACATACCTAGACCTCCTCTTCTTCTCCTTGAGGGGGCTGATCGGATATCTCTTTGATGTCCGAGAGGAATTTCCTAGCCGCACTTGTACAATTGATTGTTGTAAGATGGCATGTTACAATCTTCCAACAACCAATTGTACAAGTGCGGCTAGGAAATTCCTCTTCAACGTGAAAGAGATATTTGATAAGCCCCTCAAAGGTAAAGAAGAGGAGGTCTAGGTATGTGATTTACAAGCAAATTGACGCTAGTTATTATGGCGATAGGGTTGACGAGAACGATATCTTGGAGAAAGTTGAGCAGCTTGTGAAGGAGGAGATCCGGGATAGAGCATTGAGGGAGTGACAAAGGATCAAGTTTATGTAGAGAGAGGCTAGGTTGATGATCAAGAGTAATGAGGTCATTTCCGTTAAGTCGGTCCTATTCGAGGAAGATGAGGATGTGGAGGAAAAAATAGGAGAGCGGTACAAGTGAAACCAACAACTGAGAGAACGAGAGTTTGTTGCCCATGTGTCGCTTCTAGATGAGAAAGCGATCGAGTGCATGGTTGTGGAGAAGAAGAAAGATGATGAACTTCTTAGTAATTATATAGGTGAGGATCTCATGGAGGAGAAGGATGAGGCCAACCCTATGCTTAATATTTAGTGATAAAGCATGCTAACAAAGCTTATGGATCATCGGTTGTTTTTCCAAATGTGCTTCTTAACTTCTATTAAGTATACAATATGGAGTTTAGGTCATTCTTGAGCCTGACATAGTGTTATAATTAAGACATCTACCAGGGTCCTTCCTTGCTAAACAGGGCAAAGGTCCACTAGGAAGCTCCGATTGTATAGCTTGGTAGTCTTAATTATGCTAAAGTAGGGGCCAAGATGATGGACATGGAAGGGAGCGAAGTTGATGTACTCGGTGCCACAGGAAAAGGCCTCAATTACAGATACTTCAGGGCTATGAAATTTCTCCCCATCCCCAAAGATCTATTTGATAAGCCCCTCAAGACAAAGAAGAGGAGGTGTAGATATGCAATTTACAAGTGAATTGATGCCAACTCATATTATGGCTACAAGAATGAGGACAGTATCTTGGAGAAAGTTGAGCACCCCACAGAGGAGGAGATGCGATGCAGAGCAATGAATAAGTGGCAGAGGATAAAGTCCATGCGCTAAATTATGAGAGGCATCGAAGAGTGACCTATGTTTTTGCCTCTGCAAAGAAAAACCTCGACAAAATTTAATTGTGGAGGTTTGCATATGTAGTTTGTGAATTAAATTGTTTTTTTTCTGGCTGCTTCTATTGTTGTTGTTGCTAGTACGCTAAGCATCGTCGGTGTATCTAATTCACATAAAATCCATTTTAGGCACATATATAGAGATAAAATGAATTTAAAATATAAAACACAAACATATATAACTAACATGAATTTATCAAAAACTAAAAATAGTTTTTGTTTGCCAACAAAAAATAGTGAAAACATAACTGGTGTTATTAACAAACAAATATGCACCGCGTTCGGTGCTTCTTATCAGACATAAGGCACCGAACAGAGATGTGTTAAACATAACGCACCAATACGTCATTGTTAGTCCAACACGATATTATAGCGGTGCATTGTGATATATACCGCTTAAGGGTTAGTGTTAAATGACGCAATGCACTTGGTTATATTAAACGCACTAACTCTCTATGTTAGTTCAAGCAAAGAATGATTTACATCGGTGCTTTGTCTTTTTGTGATGTACCATTAACGGATGTGTTTTAAAAGACGCACCAGAATGATAATTTTTAAACTATTTTTCCCAATACAACTTACTTAACCACCCTGGTATGTTTTGTTTAAAGTAACGCATCAACGCTCCATTTCATCTTTGTATGCATTGATACTTGTGCATTTGTATTATAACGCACTGCTCACGGGGCATCCCATAAAATGAACCGAGATGGCAAATAATTATGTATTTTGCTCGTTGTGTTGTAGAACACATCACCGGTGCATTTTATTTATTTGACGCACTGCTGAGGAATTTTTTTTTTCAAAAACTTAATGGTGCGCTTGATTAATAGAACACACCAATGTGTTTATCTCAATCGACACACTTCCTAACATCTTAGCAGTGATTACCATAAGATGCATTGCACTGAAAATTTGTGAAAATCGGGTATGGTGTCGTGCTCTTTAATACACCAGTGTGTTGCTTTGATCCAACCACACTGACCAGTGAAATTGTTGTATATGAACTTACCTACTGTGATGTGTTAATATAAATGCATCGATTCTACCATTCTATTGGAGTACCGACATTTTGTTTAACAAAGCATTATGTTTTCAAGAGAACCGGTTAGAGGGCATCCACCAAAACGACATAGCGCAACGGTGCGTTTGGTTAACATAAATGCATCGTTGACCCATTTTTATGAAATGTGCACAACGGAGGTGTGATTTCGCTTATGGATAATACCAGTGCACTATATTTTTCAGACCATCGGCTTGATGTTTATCTATGGGTTGTATAGTATAATGTATCGATGTGGTTTATATCGGTATGAGCACCACTCTATTATATTGATGCATTGCAAATTAAGTAGTGCAATTTGTTACTAGGAACGCACTGAGGTGCCCATGTTATTGAAGAACCATTGTTTTGTTTAATGAGGTGTTGTGAATAGTAGAGCATTATCCATAGGAAGTCAAAGGAAATGCCCCACAATGTCAAATTGGTTAATATATGTTCCTGTGTGGAGATGTTAGTTGCACCAGTGCATTTTTTTAAACTGGTTGCACCACTTAGTTATATTTATTGTATCATTTTCTAACAGTGCACTTGGTTAAATGGAACGCACCGATGCGTCAGATTTAGAAAACAATCAGCATGTTATTAATTGGGCATTGTCCTCTATGACGCACCAGATGCGGGTCATTTGTGAGGAAGCACCGAAAGCGTTGCTTACTGTTAAGTTAAAACTTGGACACACCATATGTGATGCTTATTGTTAAGTTAGCATAGGATGCACCGCGTCAGGGCAAGCCAAATCGAAATGATGCACCATGTGCTGACAAAACAAAATGAAAAAACTCTCACATTTCAAGCAACATTCAAATTTTAAACTCATGAAAATGGAAATCGGAAGGTAATAAACAAATTAGTTGGACTCTCATGTCCTGAGGAGGCATGGTTCCACCGTTGAGAGGCAATGAAAATTCATCATAATTTCCAAAAATGGAAATGTGTGGAATATCGACCTATGGAGCTATCCAAATCGCTGAGAAGAACCCACAACAGGGTGTTCGTGAAAATAGAGAAACCATCAATGCTTTCCTTAGAGATTGGAAGCATTGGATGAGGTGTCACAATGACAATCAGTTTGGTAATTTCTTTTTATTTACACTTACTACGGTGCGCCATCGAACATTTTGTATGCACCTGTATGTAAGATTCAATGGTACCAGGGTGCTTTGATCGATGCTTGTTATTTTTTATAACTTATGACGGTGTGTTTGAACATCTATGCTCCGGAGCATTACATTTTAGTTGAGTACCAAGGAAAATGTATCGTATAAGTGCACCAAAAAACATTGTTCGCAAAAAACTTATAACTGCTCCCATCCGCTAACAACCTTCGCTGTGAACAATAACGGTGTGTTTGATCATTTTATTACCGGTACAGTATTTTTCTATGTGCATTGGAGTGTATAGTACTAACAGGCGCACCGAAAAAAATCCTCCCCAAAAAAATTTGACCACTTGCGTCTGCTAACAACCTTCGCTATGAATAGTAACGATGCATTTGATCATTTTAGCATTGGTGCGGTAGTTTTCAATGCGCATCAGTGCATATAGTATTGAAAGGCGCATCAAAAAAAAAAAAAAAAAACCTTCGACCTCCAGCCTCTGCTAACAACCTCCTCTCTAAACAACTAAGGGATAAATTTTTAAGGGAGGTCTCATAAAAACCCCTGTAAGAATTTGTTCTCCTTGTAATGGTCTGAGTTTGAAGCAATTCTACTTTGACTTACGAAACTTGAAAACAAGTTAGAACATATTGAAGAGTTGTTTTATCAGTTGTGACTATGTTTTCCATAGAAGAGAGTATTATAGTATTCAGTAACTCTAATAATTCATCAATTTGAGGCATCTAAAGACTAACTTAGACCTCAAAGGGCTTCTTGCAACTCCACCTTTTAAAAATCAAACTCTATAATGCAAACTCAACAAATGGAGGGTGTCGGATTCTACCAAAAATGCACACATTTACGATGTAATTCAAATTAATTTTTAAAAAGGCTATTCATTAATAAAAGGTGAGCCTTCACTATCAATTGCTCATCTGGGGGTTCAGAGTTCTGGAAGCGCTTGAGCAATCTATACCTTCAATCAATCGTGAGGAGAGGCCCTAAAGAAATCATAAATGTGAATGACTATATTGGATTGGAAGAATCAAAACTCTTCAGTGGGAAGTATGGAGGTTTCTTCCAAGTTCTTCAGTGGGAAGTATGGAGGTTTCTTCCAAGTTCTTTAGTGGGAACTATGGAGGTGGAACAATGTCTCCCAAATGAGTCTCATGCATTGATATATAGATAGATAGTGACAAATTCTCGAACACAGGTCATAAGGTATTTGAAACCACAAATATAAGGGGGCGGTTGTGTAAATTTAGAACACTAAAGCTTAAAAAAATGTGAGGCAATCACAGGAAAACAAAAGTTGGAACATCAACAAAATTGGGACTACTAATGAAGTGGTTTAAATAAACTTGGAGAAAAATATGCGAAATCGACCCATTTTCACAACATTATGTTAGTGTTCTTTTATTAAATAGAACAACGAGAACTCCAAAATTTCAAGTTGTGCAGAATGAAAAAACATAATGATATCAATAACTTATTCGGTAATAGGGGTGACAGGTGCGACAGGATTGTTTGCAATCTTGAAGCCAATTTTGTTGTTCACTTTGCTTGGGGTCTAGGAACAATATACAACAATATTGCAGAAGCTTACGCCCTCTGGAAAGGTGTCAATATTGCTTGAGAACAAGGAATTAGGAAGATCACAATTCTTGGTGATTCACTGATCGTGATTAGGGATCTCATTAAAATAAAATATGTGGGAAATAATGTGCTTGCCGACATCTTTTCACATACCTTGGCTCTCCTTAACGAATTCGAATTGTTCCACCTAGTTCATATAAAAAGGGAGCTAAACCCCTTGGTGGATCAATGGGATAAGGAAGGATTAGGATTAGTGGAAGGAGAACTCATAGTAAATGGAGCTAAAGAGATACACCCTATACCTTATTCATGGCATGTTCATTAATTTGACGAGATAGGTGGCAGGAAAGGCATGTTCAAGTTCATGTGATTTGGTCGGTTTTGCAATTGATAAGTATCAAATTCAATGGGGGTAATCAATACAGTTTGTGTGAGTTTAATTTGCCTCTAGGGATAGCTCCAATAGAAGTTATAGACAATCCTCAAAGTAGTCATGTTTGGATTATGTTTTGGGAACCTGTCGACAAGGTTGTTCTAAAGCATTATGTTCTTGGAATTTCTTGGTGGAGGGGTTCTCAATTCTTTTGTTGATTTCTGGCAGCCTCTCATTTTTGGACCAGATATCCCCTAGTCTCCAGGTTCATATTATGTGGTCTTTTCTCCATTAACTTCCATGGCTATGTTCTTCTTAAATTTTTCAGGGCCTCTGTCCTATGGTTCTCGATAATGCACCTATATTTGGTGTTTGGTATGGTTCTTGTAGAAATTTCATTCTTGGTTCTGGTGCTCACTCAGGTACTAGAATGCTAATTTGCATTGTGTTTTGGGAACTCCCATTAATCCCCCTTTCTCTATTCTGGTCACCATTGGTGGTGCCTAAAGTTCTATTTTATGGTATGGTTTTTTGGGGGGTTTGAATATCTCAAACATGGAGCATAATTGAAATGATTTCAAGCATATTCTTAGGCGCCATGAAGAAAAAATTGCAACCAATGATGACATCCTCCAATAGGTTTTGGTTAAGCTTGGGAATTTGGAGTCGGAAATAGCTAATATGGAAGTTGAGTGCCAATATCTAAGGTCGTTGGTCCTGCCCCAACACGCACAATCAACCTCCATCGACCAAGCTTGAACAACTTCTTGTCATGTACTCGCAAAGGCAAATCAGGATTATTGTGGCATAGTGTCGATGGAAGTTGTAATAAATTCACCATTACGTGATGAAGCTCGGGAGTCACTCGCTAATGAGTCAATTCATAGTTTATGTTTTTCAAAGTTATTTTTCTGTTAGGTCAATATGTTAAAGTAATATGTAGTGAAGTTGTTTGGAAGTCTTTTAGGAAGTTGTTTATGTGATATTCCTTGTTGATATTAGTTGACTCTGTAGGCCATGAGCCCAAATTTTGTAAGAGAAAAATCACTTTGTTGTTATCCATGACACACCCCTTTCTATAATATGAATTTCAGTTACAATTAAAGAAAACAACTTTTTTGGTAAAGGAGGCAATTGAAAATTTCAAATGAAGCAATAAATTCCAAAGCCATTGTCATCTATGTGAGTGCAAAGAATAATGAATTGTAGCTCTTAAATAAATTTTGGAATGAACATGAAAAGAGAGTACGTTGCGATATATTTCCTAACATAATGTCCATTCAATACATCCGTCAATCCACTAATATCATTCTCTTCTTAATGTGAGTGAAACCTAGCACATATGAGGCAAGCCACAATGTTTGGATCTATAATGCAATACTCGTTAACACCACACAAAGCCACTATGCATAATGTTGTTCATTCAAGCCAGGAAATATATAGTTCTATCTTGAGTAATACCAATAGTTTCCTTCTCCCACCTTGTCCGTGGGCACTATGTGTACTTTGCATGTAATTTTGTTTCCCTCATATTGTCAGGGCCTTAGCCTCACTGGCTTCATCTTCCAATGCCAGAAATCTGAGAGATTTTACATTTGTTGCACCTCAGGGTTGCAACAACTATCCCCACTAGCAAAGTTCATGCAATGTGATGGAGATCCATCACCGACATCAAAGCAATCACCCCAAACAAAACCAACTTTGCAACAAACAATCCCAAAACAATTAGCCTATACTTTGGAGAAGAATATGCCAAATAGAGGCACACATATATTATCTCTAGAATGGCTCATGATCTGTTGGAAAGAGTGACTAGAATATTATTAGATGTTATGAAGGGTAGGCCATACCAAGAGTACAAAAGGTAGTACAAGAGTATAGCCACATGGGATTCCAGAGAACTCCTCTAAAGAACCCCTTCTTATCATGTAATAGAATGCAATTGCAAGTGACAGAAAGAGTGTTGCTCCGAAAACATTCCCCAAGATGGAAAAACAACATGAGTTATGGAGGAGTGGTGTTCATTCCATGGTCATGGATTCGCTTTTCATATAGGCTAGCTGACGAATAGATACCACTGTTAGAATGCACATGAATAGATATCGATGTGGAATAATATTTCATTCATATGATATAGATATAAATACATCTAGATGACCTTTGGATTACTCTTCAAAGAGGTCTCTTGTACTCACGATGATTGTTCCTATCACTTGTGAGATTTCGTATTCCTTCTCGAGTGAAAACCATAACCCTAATAGATTAGGTTTCCATTAGTTTTTATACCGAGTTTTAAAAATATATACAATGAGGCTTTGAGTTCAAATTTTAGGGAAACTCTCTTAACTACTAAATTGAAGTGCTTTTGGATGTGAAGGTTGCAGATAGGCCCTCCAATTTTTAATATTTCTACTTAGTAGCCTTTGATATCATTAGCTTTCTCTTTTGTGAGTTGTGTGAGGAAATAGAACACTTCCATGCTATACCTAACAAAAGAGAGGAAGAAAGATTTAAGATATAAAAGATATGACAAAGAAAACACACAGTACATAAAGATTTTACCTTAGAAACCCAAATGGGAAGACCAACATTCCTTGAATGTCTTGCTCTCTTGTTGTCTTATTCATTCAGAATACAAGGTTACATGCCTAACCTTGGTCTACACCTAAGACACAATCGACATCATACCTTCTTGCTTTACATAAGAACAACCCTGTAGCCTATTCAACTTACATCTACATGACCAACAACCTCTAAAATGATTTCTTTAAATATTATCTTTTACAACATTACAACATGACTTATTTATAGGCTTTATAGTAGGCAAAACCCTAAATAAAGGCACCCAAAAACGATTACAGATCCACACAGATCATTGGCTAAAAATCCCAAGAATCTCAAGATTTTGTTACAGTTGACTACCAAGTCGGATTACCAATCGACCTTCATTCGGTCTTCAGTCGATTGCCACACGACCGCCTGTCGACATATTGTCGATTGACCTCTTCAACTTGTTGTCAATTACCTCGACTTCAACTTTGCCTGGTTGGTCCACCTCAACCTTCAACTTTCACTACAAAGAATATAACAACCCAACATTCTCCCACTTGTTGTCTTCTTTGCTGAAACCGAGAGATTCCTGAACTCCCATTCATCAGCTCAGGGAAACAATGCCCATTTCTTCTCTAAAATAAGAGAACTTCACAGCACTCACATACTTGGTCAAAGAGTCTGCTATGTTTTCCAACGTGTCTACTTTCTCCAGCAACACCTTGTTACTTTCCACCATGTCTCTCATGAAACGGTATTGTACATCAATATGCTTAGTCTTGGAATGACAAGCTAGGTTCTTTGCTAGAAATATTGTGCGTTGACTATCGTAACTTATCTTCATAGCTCTCTACTCAAACTCGATCCCTAAACATAGCCTTTGCACCATATTGCTTCTTTGTTTCCATGAGAGGTTGCCATGTATTCAACTTTTATTGTTGACAGGGCTACGACCACCCGTCACTTACTCATCCAGTTGATTACTCCATCGAACATCTTGAATACATATCCACTGGTCGACCTTCGTCGATCCAGATATCCAGCCCAGACGACGTTGACAGATCCGTGTACATTTACTTCACTGTCACCTCTAGGTTTTCCTTGGTAGCATATAACATAGTCTTTTGTGCCACACAAATACCTGAATACTCTCTTGACAGTTATACATTGATCCTTTCTAGATGTTGACATGTATATGTTCAACACTCCTACTGCATGGGCAATGTCTGGTCGAGTGAAAACCATTGCATACATTAGACTTCCAACAACACTTGCGTAGGGAACACATGCCATGTCCTCTATCTCTTCCTTTGTCTTTAGACACAGTTCAACAGGTAGCCTTGCTCCCACAGGAATTGACACCTTTATAGGTTTGTAATCCTGCATTGTGAAATGTTTCAAGATTGTTTCAATGTATTTCTTCTGGTTCAACCAAAGCTTCCTAATTTCTCGATCTCTCTTGATCTCCATTTCTAGAATCAAGTTTGTTTCACTGAGATAGTTCATTTTAAACTTGCAGGATAACTGCTTCTTCACCTACTTTATTGTGTTCGTGTTATTTTCGATCAGCAACATGTCATCGACATACAATGTTGCATATATGAAATACCTAACTTCTTCTTTCGAATATATGCAGTGATCAACTTTGCTTCTCACAAATCCCAAACTAAGGATGTATGTATCAAACTTTTGGTACCACGTCCTTAGTGCTTGCTTTAGACCATAGAAGGATCTTTTCAAATTACACACCAAATCATTCTTGCCCTTTACTACAAATCCTTCAGGTCTTTTCATGTAGATTTCTTCTTTTAGGTCCCCATGTAGGAACGTTGTCTTTACATCCATCTATTATATTTCCAAATCAAATGTTGCATCTATAGACATTAGAACTCTAATGGAAGTTAATCTTGCAACAGAGGAAAAAATCTCACCGAAGTCGACTCATTCGACTTGGGAATATCCTTTTGCTACTAGTCAAGCTTTGAATTTCTCGACTTGAACTATTGTGTTCATCTTCTTCTTGAATACCCACTTGTTATCGAAGAGATTTCTTCCACTAGATAATTCAACTAAATCCCATGTCTCATTATTGTGCAAGGATTTGATTTCTTTGATCATGGCGTCCTTCCAGAGCCTACCCTTTGTCGAGTCAACTGCCTCCCTGACTGACTTGGGCTCCTCATCAGTGGTAGTTAACAAAAATGTGGAACAATAGTCGAGTAGATTGTACCTTTTGATTGGTTTTATTATTCATTCATACCTCCTTACAACCGGGGTCGGTGGTTCCACCTCTTCACCTGATTCAGTCAACTCATCTGAATCATCTTCTTCATTCCTCAGTTCAAATCGCACCTTCTCTGGATCATTCTCTATTTGAACCATCACTTCAAACTCGGACTTCCTTCCGACTTCTCTGATGACAACATCTCAATTGTACATTGTTTTTCTTGATGCATGATCCCAGAGCTTATATCATTTCATTCCTTATTTGTATCTAATGAAAATACACTTGATTTCCTTCTTGTCCAACTTGCTCCTTTTTCTTTGGGAACAGGCACAAATGCATCAAAACCAAATACTTTGATATGTGAAATAGAAGGCTTCTTACCAAACCATACCTCATGTGGAGTCGTTTCGACTAGCGCCAACGAAGGAGACATATTCACTAGAGATTTTGCATTGTCGACTGCCTCTGCCCAAAATTCTTGTGCGAGCCCAACACCATTGAGCATGCTCCTTGCCTTGTCCATCAACCTTTTGTTCATTCTCTTGTGAAACTCCATTTTGTTGTGGGGTATATGGTGAGGTATTTTGGCATGTTATGCCACACTTCTTGGAGATATCCTCAAAATCCTTTCAAAAGAATTCACCTCCGTTGTTAGTTCTCAGCACGTTAATATTCTTATATCTCTGGTTTTCTACAAGAGACTTAAACTCTTTGAATTTCTCAAAAACCTCTGATTTCTTCCTCGGGAATATATCAATGTATTCCTGGAAAAATCATCTATTAAGGAGACATAATGCAGGGATCCACCAAGTGAAGGCAGTTGGAACAGAGTGTTACACATCAAAATTCCTCACTTTGACAATGTTACATTCTTATTGTCGGAATTGTCACACTTATGTCGCAAATGTCGTAAGTGTCACACTTTTGTCGCAAGTGTCATAAGTGTCACATTCTCTTTACGTAAGTGTCGCATTGTGAACGACACCATGAAAACACTTGATACAACTCCTAAAACATGTTAAAAGAAGAAACCTCATCACCCGACAGTCAGAACAAATGTTTTTCTATGGGAATTGCTCATCTTAGCAACTTTTGGGAAGATCAGTGCTCCTTTTCTCATACAAAAGGAGTGTTAGCGCTCCTTGAGCATCTCAGGGGGAGTGTTGTAGCGCTTTGTTGCCCATTCTAAGGGAGTGCTGAGTTGGTTGAGGAAATCTTGGAAGAAATCCCATTTTCTTCTAAAGACAGTTGTGGATAGATCAAGTTGGTTTGGCTCGAATGTAACTCCTGGGCTGCATCTAAGGGAGATATCACAGCTATTGGACCCATATCCTCAACTAATTCCAAATATACCCAAGGTATTTGATCCTCTCAAAGCCTATAAATGGATGCATTCTCGTGGTGAACAAGGAGGAAAAAATCAACAAAGCATTATTATTTTGATTATGGATCTTTCGAGCAAGGGTTGGATGAGGAGGACTTTGAGAGGTTGTCACAACATCATCTGAATATTGTAAGTTTTCTTTTGAAGTTCTCATTAATATACTTGGCCTATTTCCTTCTAGTATGTGTTTACATGTGTTTGTCTATGCTTGTCTTGATCTTCATAGATCGATTGATTTTATCTAATCCATTAGGGTAGGATATAGTTGTTTGTTTCTTGTTGTCCATTGCAGGTACTATTTGGAACTCACGGATTGGAGCAACTTGGACAAACATCATAAATGAGGTACATCATACGTCCCCTCCTTCTCTCTTTTTTGATGGATGAAATGAATCTATAGGAATGGTAGTGTCCAAAGGTAATTTTATGTCTTGGTAGAGGGGTATGTACTCCAAGGGAAAGTTCAACTGTCCGTAGGGGAATATTTCCATAACAGAAATTGGAGACTCAAATAGGGAACAAATTTTTAGTTTGTTCTTTCCTTGGTTTTTCCATGACCTTTTCCTATCCTTAGATCCTATCTGTTGATTTAATATGTCCTTACATCTTTTTGTCTTTGCTAAGTTGTCTCACAGACTTACTGAATTTTACTGAGTCACTGAGTTTTTTGAACCTTTTTCTCAAACTTTCCCTAGAACTAGTGCTCCTCTGTAGTTCAAGTCAAAGCGTTGTTACTTGATTAGTGCTCCCCTCGAGTCTACCAGGGAGCGCTGCAGTGCTCTAGTGCTTTGGTTACCAGAGCATCGATTTTCCTTTCCTTGGGAAATTTCAGGCTTTCTTGCTTGTTGGGCATACTCTTTGGATCTCTTTCTCTAACTCAGATCTTATTTTGTCAGATCTTGTCCTCTGTTTGACTCAAACTTGATACCTTTCATTCTTTTATTCCTTATTGAGTTTGTGTTGTCTTTCCTTATTGCAAAATCGATCGTTCTCTCTCAAAATTGGTTTCCTTTTGCCACTCTCCTCAATTATCTGATTGATTAGAGGTTCTCGCAAGGAAGGTTATTGATCACAGTATTGTTTTCTTTATCTTTGATCCCTTACTCAATTCTGGAAGACTATAAAGTGTGACTTTTGGTTTCTTAGTGTTTTTCTTTGAGTGAATAGTTTGGTGGTTGTTTTTCTTTCGGTCTCTTATTTAGTGTTGAGAGTGTCTTTGTTTGTGCGCTTTTGCTTCTTCTTTTTCAAATCATAGTAGTGAACCTTTTTCATTATTAGTGAAAGCACGAATTATTCGAAAAAAAAATTAGTTTGCATTCACAATCAACCAAAGAAATGCTTGTATGCATTGGTTTTGGATATTAAAGAGGTATCCTTTATAATTTGGCAATTGTCTAAATTCTTGTTGAGAACAAAATAGTATAAAATTTTGCATTCTTGAGTGTTTGTTAGTGACAAAAGAAAAGAAACTCTTCTCCTTCTCGTAGCTAGAAGTTCATTGAAAAGAAATTTTGCATATCATTCTTTTTACCCTTTTGGGGAGTCAAGTCTCAAACATCATCAGTTTTACTATCATACACCCTTGTGTAACAAATAACCATGAAAATGAACGGTAATTAAAATCAAACTAGAAATTTATTTGTTTTGTATCTTTACACCAACAATAAACTAGGTCTAGAGCTTTGGAATAGGCTGTGAGAATAACTCTCCAAAGCATTCAAGACAAACTCAAAATATTTTGATACGGAGATCAAATCCAACCTTCATATAAGCATAGCTGGGATCCCCCTCTCACATAGGGATTAAACACGAGGTCATGTGTGGGAGAGCAACGGAGATTATCCCTCTGAGGCTTAACCAATTGCATTAGTACAATCGTATATTGGGGGTTCTTCTTGAGGATCAAATTTTTTCATTTGGACTCGAAGCTTCATGAATTTTGTATTTATTCGGGGTCTAGAGTTTACTAGTCCATTTGTCCTCAGTTCTCTTGAAGAATTTCTGATTTGATATATTTCCTATACGTTCAGACTCGACTGTTGAATATACTCGCCCAGAGGCTGACTGCGAGTTGGTATCCTTAATGGCCATAATATTTAGGGTCCTTACGTGAGGTGACATGAGGTGACGGTGAAGGGAAGTCTTTGTTGTACCTAGAACAAATGTTGGTCAAACTCACTCAGTCTCCTTGGAGGGTAACCCATGGGTAAAACCTTGAGGGAACTTGCACCAAGGTGTAAGCCTGTTAAGTAGGCCACCAACGTAATTGGTCCACCCACTCATATCCCAACCCATTCTCAATTTGATCACACGATGTTGGATTTCATCACCAACTAGTATGTTTATTGAGAGAAGACATTGTTTTGCTTGTTGGTTTTCTAGATTTCTTAGTGAGTGTTGTTTGTTTACTTTAGTTGTCCTTAAAATTGGTATTGTGGCCGACCGATAAAGGTCTTTTTAGATCACGTAGGATGCAAGGGTTGCCTCCAGAAGGCTATGAACCCCTACCTCCTAACTCACCTGAAGACACTTACCGTGAAGAAGTCAAAAACCATTCAGACGTTGGGACTATTGCTACTCCTTTGCTAGCAAATCCTGAGAGAGATTTAGTTGCGGTTCAGGAAGGTTCCACTTTTCCTGTAAACCTGGCTTTGGAAATTCATCACAATCCACTCCTTGTCTGAGTGGATTCCTCGGGTAACATTATAGTAGAAGATCACCATAGCTTACCGTCAAGGCCATATAATCAACTAGACATGGAACCAATACAACCACCTGTCAATGAAGAATACACTACCCTTGCCCACTCTACTGAAATGGTATATCCACAACAATCTCCTATTTGTTCTATATGCAGAACCCCATTGGGTCAAGATCTTTATGAAAAATTTAATTCTAGCTAACCACTCTTTAACCCTCCACATACATCTACCACCACCAATGCAGATCCAGGACCATCGGGTCAGCCTATCGATCGTCCCGTCGAACAAATAGTCAATACCGCTACCACTTCAAGACAAGTTCAAAGTGAAATAGGAGTCATGTTACCTAGTGATTTTCAAGGTACCCTAACGGTTACACCTACCATCCCTCTTCAAGCAACAACCTCATATACTCCACAAAATCTTGTTGGGACACCTTCACATCAAAGGATGCAAAATCCTACCACACAACAAAACCCAACTGTGAGACAAATCCCTACTGGGGGGAAACCCCCGTTCAGTGGACAAATCCCCATCGGGGGGAAACCATCCTTCAACACACAAATTTTGACTGGGGAGTAACTCCCTTTTACCGGTCAAATCCCAGTTGCTACCCAACCAATGACAGGGGGACAATTCCAACCTTCATTTACCAGAAATAGGTCACAAACCTGGGGACCATCCCAGGGAGGAATTTTTCATCAGCCTCATCAGGGAGGATCATCAAACCCCAACCCGGAAGGAGGAATCTTAAATCCCAATCCTTCTGGATTACATTATGGAAAACCCTTCCTAGGGGTTTTGAATCCCACCTGGGCTCCTCAAGGCCAACCATCTTTTCCTTTCCAAAGGAATATTCCTTACCCTCCTCAAGGTCAACCTAGTTACCCTCCTCAAGGGAAAACTAGTTATCCACCTCAAAATAGTCAAGCTAACTATCCTCCCCTGGGCTACACTGGTTATCGTCCCCATGGTCAAATGGGTTTCCCCTCTCCTTTTATGCAAATTCCTCAACAAATGAATCCTACTTTTGTTGGTCAAAATCAACAACATATGGGAGGACATGTTGGTTATAACTATCCACCACAACCAATTTATGGTCCTACTAGTACTCCTATGCCACACCAGTATCATCCTCAAGCCAATCGACAATTACTGTTCTTAGCCACTCTAGATCTACCGAATTTGTCAATATTAACCAATTATCCCATATTACACTCCCCTTTTTGGCCAGTTATTCCTGCCAAATTACCTTCCAATATTCCAAAATTTGACGGAAAACTAGTGAAGACCCTAATAACCACATTATGACCTTTCATCTGTGGTGTTCATCAAATTCACTAATGGATTATTCTATCTAGTTACGTCTTTTCCACCGTACAATTACGGGTTCATCGGCTAAATGGTACATTGGGTTACAACACAAAACTTTTCAAGATTTTAATTAACTATGGTTTTTCTCACCCACTTCCAATTACCTATCCGCTACAAAACCGACACAGAACTTTTGACCTCCCTTCGTAAGAATAACTCTGTACATATTTATGATCATATTCATCAATGGAGAAGATGACAATGGTTGATCAAAGCAACCATTCCCGATCAATTGTTGGTTGAATGGTTCACCAAATCTCTTTTACCTCCTATTGCTCATGACATAGCCACGGGTGGTGTCGTTACAGAAGAAGAATCCATTAATTGTGTCGATTATCTGGATTTGGTTTATCCCCAATCTGACACTTTGTATGATTTTTTTCCAAATGCTCCTTGTCAATCAACTGACCCATCAAAACCATCCTCCACCGCTCATGCAAATGGAGTTATCGGTTTCGTCAAAACCCAGTCTAGTTCATAGTCGACCTACACAACCAATCGTTTAGTCACTACCCCAGCTACTAGGTCGACTCCACTCTCATCAAACTCCACCCCAACTCAAGTATCCAAAGTGAATGCAGTTCAATCTGCTTCTCCGCAACAGTCAGGGGGGGAAAAGAAAACTAAGAATAAACCCAAGGAAAACAATAATCAAATCCAAAATTCAAAAACACAAGCACAACCACCTGCTACTGAGAAGCAACTGCAACGCAAACCAAAATTTCCATGTCTCATTTGTGGTGAAAATCACTACACACGAGATTGTCCCCATCTGGACAAAGTTGTTAAACTTTTTGAAGGAAATTATCAACCCATTGTATTGACACATCCTTTTCCACAACAACAGTCACTGGTTGCACAAAATCATGCACCTCCAACATGAAGTGACCCAAATCATCCTCGTAAATAGGAAGCTTCATCGAGTGTGCACATTTACATGTTTAATGGGGTAGATTTGACCACTCGTACTACGACGTATGACACACCACCATGTAAACCCGATAAGGAAAAAGTAAATACTGGAACTACACTGGATCCACCGTCCACTTCAGTTACTCCTCTGTCTAGACCGCTCCAGATTGAGAAACTAAGATTTGACTCTATTTTACGTCCACCCAAGAGCACAATCTAAAGTTTGACCTTTAATCCTAATTCATGTGATGCTCAAAAATAAAACATTGTTGAAGATCTAGCCCAAGCACCTTGCACTATGTCAACGCTCAAAGTTCTACAACACTGCCCTAGCCAACGTATAACTTTATTGGCAACCATCAGAGCCATAGATCCCGAGTCATCCGATAATATCGCGTTCAACCTGGATAATTTTAAATCATGACTCTCTCACTAACTTGCTTTCGAAATCGATGTCATCAACATATTCATCGCAGGATATTGGATGAGGGGGAATCCACATGTGTCATGTCCTTGGCTTGTTGGAAAGGCCTTAAATCACCTGGTCTTAATCAATATCCCACCATGTTAAGAGCATTTGATGGAAGAGGTTTCCATCCTCATGGATTATTACAATCCTTAGCTGTTCAACTAGGAGGAAAAATTGTTTATGTAGATGTTGAAGTAGTCAATGCTCCCCTCGATTATAACTTGTTCCTAGGGAGAAGTTGGTTCTATGTCATGACTGTCATCACTTCATCAGTTTTTTTATGTGTCCAATTCCCTCATCAAGGTAAAATTGTGACCATCGATTAGTTAGATTACTGCACCCTTGACGCTCGTGTAAGGGCCTGCTAACAGAACCTAAAACTTAATACATTTAAGCATATAATTTATATCATATTATTATTATTTTTTTACAGTTTTATATTCAACAACTAATCCAACTAACAATTCATGGTTCAACAAATTATAATTGAGAACCCTAGTATACAAATCATATATATATATATATAATTAAACATACACAACTTAGTAAAATAGTGAACCATCGTATCGATAATGACATAAATACCTCTCAATGATGTTGTTTCCCCAACTCCGTTTGTCCTCGCTGATCTAAACAAACTCTGCCCAAAACCGAATCTTTCCTCCCTGTCAGCTAGGAACAGAGCCTATCCGGCTCCCTATCTCCAGGATTCTGTGAGGAATCCTGGCCCCCAAGCCCAAAACTCCCAACAACAGATGCTCCCATGTAACAGTCCAACAAATTCCTCTAGCCTAAAACCAGAAAATGTAGTTTTTCAATCCCTCCCCTGGAAAAATGCTCCAATACAATCTCCCCCTCTCTCCAAAATTCTCCCTGCCCCTCAAATCCAAAAGTCCCCCCTCTCGAATGTCTTTGCCCCCTCATATCCCCCCGTCCATTCACCGCCTCTCCATTCAATGCCAACCACCTTATCCCTCCATTCAATGCCAACCATCCCTCAATACATTAAGTTTTTTATTAAATAAATTAAAATTTATTAAACTTTAATTCGTTAGCCAAACATTAAATAAGTTAATTAATTAATTAATATACATTAAACAATAAATAATCATTATTTAACTAATATACATTAGGACAGTTAATTATTTAATTAATTATACTTAATAAACCTTAAGCAATTATTTAACTAGGGTTGTTACATACACCCACCCTTCAGGAAACTTCGTCCCGAAGTTAAAGTATTTTATGATACAAGGGAAAAGAAACATGGTTCACACATTCATAACAAATAACCAACATTATTAGTAAGTGAGTCAAGAAAACTCATACATACTAGTGTACATGTGCAAGAAATGCATGTGTAGCTAGTACATACAAGTCTTGTGCATGTACTAATAACAATAACTATCATCTCTATAGTAATTTCCATGTGCATCCAATCCATTCAACAAGACTATTCATTTTATAAAAGACAATAAACCAATCAAATGTTTATGAAATCCTTTAATTACAAATATCTAGCTCAACAATGTTATTTAAACAATTTTAGTTTAGTTACATAATTATGAATATTCATATATATCCATTTTCTTTTCAGAAGGAAAAACAATAAATTCCACCATAAGACAAATCTCCATACACTCTCAACTATTTCTACTCATCCATCCTCCCTAATTTACTTCCATCTTCTATTCCTATCCTTCCTCTGCTGGACTATCTTGGAGCGTCAACTATATTGACCTAACCCCAAATAGAACCCGTAAGCGGAAGTGTCATTATCTTGACCAAGCTTCCCCAGTAGGCAACTGACAGTCATCATCACACGTCTAAGGGAGCGTGAGCTAACACCGTCCTCCCATGACTTCAGGTTTTGGAGGATACACGGTGAGAAATGCCTCCACCCCTCCTAATCATGACTAGGGTCCACACCCTACAATGGAATGTACAGTGGCACCATGTTGCTGGGAGTTTTGTCATCATCTATTCAGTTTTGGGTAGTCTCACCACCTGAAATCCTGCACTGGTCCACATATCATAGCAATGCATCCAAACCAATATAATTTCACATACAAAGATTCATACCATATTGTTTCTCGGTCAATGGTCACGACATCCACTTTCTTTATCATTATCTCTTGGCTATTTCATAGCCCAATGACCTACAGATTAGTTTGTAATACAAACTCATACGCATCTATGCATTATTATCATGTACTTGCATACAACTAAAATCTTAATTCGGTATCCCCATACCAACAACTTTAACATCAAAGCTTTCAAGTTAGAAATAGATCTCATAATATCCCATAATTCAATTAATGTTACCCATTCATAGAATTATCATTTACATAATAGATTGCATCCTATCCAACATCATTCAAATAGCATTTAAACCTTCATAGGATTCTCCACAACAAAATCCATAGAGATGACTTCCCACTTGGACATAGGAACATCATGTGGTTGTAGGAGGCCTGTTGGGTGGTGGTGGTCGGCTTTCACTTGTTGACACTCTAGGCACTTGGCGACGAAATGGACTACATCGCGCTTCATGCCTACCCAGAAGAAGAGATTCCTCATGTCTGCGTACATCTTCTTCACACCCAGATGTGCACAATAAAGTTCTCTATGGGCTTCCTTCAGTATGATGCTTCGAATATCCCCACTCTCGGGGACATACATCCTTCCTTGATATCTTAATAGTCTGTCTGCTTCCAGACTATATCCTTCATACTTTGGATCTAACTGTCTCCCACTCTGGAGGTTTGAAGTAACCTTTAAATACCAACTATCTTTATGGAGTTGCGTCAACACACGTTCCCTTAGATTGACCTTTAAAGGTACCAAGGAGAAGACACGTGTTCTCTTACTCAAGGCATCTGCGACCACATTTTCCTTTCCTTTGATGTATGAAATACCAAAATCGTACTCACTCATAAACTCACTCCATCACCTTTGCCTGGCATTCAGATCCCTTTGAGTGAAGAGATGTTTTAAACTTTGATGGTTCGTTTTGAGCTCAAAGTTTCGCCCGACAAGATAGTGCCTCCAAAGTTTCAGGGCTAGCATTATCGCTGCTAACTCTAAATCATGAGTAGCATAAAGCCCTTCGTGTTTCTTCAACTTCTTTGACGCATAAGCTATCACTCCTCCATCCTGCATTAGCACAGCCCCCAACCCTTGCTTCAAGGCATCTGTGCAAACTGTGAAGTCCTTTTCCATATCCGGCACTCGTAGAATTGGCGCACTAGTTATTAACCTCTTACGTTTGATGAATGCACTATCACATTCTTCTGTCCATTCATACCTGACCCCCTTGCGCTGCAAAGTGGTGATGGGTTTCGCTATCTTAGAGAACCCTTCCACAAATATCCGATAATAACCTGCTAGCCCCATGAAGCTTCTTACCTCATGGGAATTTTTCGGCACTAACCATTCCATAATGGCCTTTACCTTTTCTGGGTCCACAGAGATTCCTTCACCGGAAATGATATGACCTAAATAGTGGATTTGTTTCTAGAAAAAGGAACACTTCGACAACTTCTCATACAATTTGTTTTCTCTAAGGTAGGACAACACCACTCGTAAGTGTTCCTCATGCTCTCTTTCATTTTTGGAATAGATGAGGATTTCATCTAGAAAGACTTGTACAAAACGGTCTAAGTACTTCCGGAATACGCCGTTCATGAGGCTCATGAATACTGTTGGCGCATTGTGTGATGTCCCCCACCTCTTGATGAATAGGTGATGAGGAGACTCAGTGGCCTGGGCATCCCCACTAGGCCACAGTCTCACACTAACAAGAAGGGTCAACTAAGCTAAGGTTATATTCTTAAGTTGACTTGAGAAAAAAGGTAAAAAGGAGTAAAAGATAACTCAATGGAAGAATAGAAGTCAACCATGGGAGTTAATCTAACTCAACAGAAGAATAGAAGGAAAATTATAAATAGAAGGCTGGGGTGCACCTATTAGTCATTCTAGATTTTGTATATTGCTTGTTATTGCTCTTGAGCATACAGTTTGGGGGTTTTGTTGTACAAACCCTTGTGAGCATCTCGGTGGTGAAAGACCCACTCACCTTGTTTCGCAGCTTGGTCTCAGGGATGAAAGACTCCTCCACACCATTCTACACTTAGCATATTTCCACCTAGCGATTCAGGAAGTAGCAGGGTCGTACTGTTCTTAAGTTGATGAGTGAGATTGTTGTGGGTGGGATTTTCAGTTTTGATCGGAAAAGCCACAGTGTAGTCATTAGATTGTCGACGTTTCGGATCCA
>JASDQU010437129.1:35546-51598 GCA_032191745.1 Picea mariana | reverse complement strand
ATGTCAAAACAAGGTGCAATCATTTGTAGAATCATGCCAATGTTCATCTCACATGCTAGACACCTATTGTCTTGGGCTCTTCATTAGCCTTGAGCAATGTTCTTGAAGCCAACTTTGACCAAGGGTGTTCTCTCCAAGGTGAGCTCTTTCTCCAACACTTAACTTACTTCCAAAAAGGATGGAATGTTCCTCATAAAATAATGCATTTTAATTGTTCATGCATTTGTTATAATAAACTCCCAAAATATAGGGTATATTTCTAAACAAGCTTCTTAACTAACACTTTCCAAGATGCAATGACAAAGGAGCACTCTAATATATCAATTTCCCACCATAATCTTAAAATAGCTACAAAGTATAGTGCATCCTATCTGAACTAAATCCATTAAAGGTGGATCTACATATATATGTGTCCTAATATGGAGTGGAACTTGAACAACCCCTTCCAAAGTGTATTATTTCCAAACAAAGGAAAAACTAATTGAATTCCCTAGGTTATTTGTGCATTTTTATTTATAATAAGGCCATTATAATATCATTATACCATCTCTATGATGGTTGTTCCGTGTTTATATATTGACTAATCTACCAGAGAGATATTGTTGTAAACATTCTTTATTGTTGATGTAATCCCTTCAATCAATACTTCAATTCTGGTGGTTGTTTAAGGGAATGAAACAAGTCTAAACTAGTGCAATTATAACTCTTTTACTCTCCCCACCACTATCAACAGTTGTTGGAAACATTCTTTATTGTTGTTGTAATCCCTTCAATCAATACTTCAATTCTGGTGGTTGTTTAAGAGAATGAAACAAGTCTAAACTAGTGCAATTATAGCTCTTTTACTCTCCCCACCACTGTCAACAGCACTGCAATAATCATGCTAGAAACAATTCTTCAGAAGAGGTAGCCTTCTTGATGAGAACATGCTACATGGTTCTTGATGGTTGTATGTTGGAATATATTCCTCTTCCTGGAGGTGTAAGCACCTATATTCTAGGTCCTCTAATGAAAAAACCCACATGTATGATTATTATTCACACTGAGATTTGGTCAAACCAAATCTTCTAAAGTGAGATTAAATTCGCTCATATTGTAATGACATTGGCCATCATTAATGCATTGTTATTAAAGCTTGAATTAAGGATTGTGTAAGGGGACCATGATCTTTTCACAAGACGAGTTTCATACTTCATGAGAAATAGCCTGGTGTAATTACTACAAGGACCACAACCCTACCGTTGCTCATAATATCTTATCATATGACTTATTGTAGCATATAAGGAAACCTCCGAAAATATTTCAAAGACAACACATTCTGCATTTCCAATTATTGAGTTCCTTTGGGTTAGATGTGCTCATCATCCAAAGAATACAAAAGGGTGAGAAACATTATGCTCATTTCCTGTAGCATAGTTTTATAAACTTTCAAATTATGGTGACAAATATTTTCCTCAGAATTAGGTATGAAAAATTCTTTGATGTCATACTTATCCCAAAGTTTTTCCATGCATGCGATGTTTTCAAAACCTGTAGTTGTGTCCCTACCACCATGTCTATTCCACAGACTTCTCATAAATAACATGAATTCTCTTCAATAATAGATTTTCAAAAGTACATATGATAATGCATTCATATTTGAAGTTTACTATAATGCATCTACTTGAAATTTGTCAAAGAATAAGAAGAAACAAGCATCATAGAAACAAATCAGCCTAAAAATTAAAAGGCATAAAGTAGCACTATGAAGCTGGTTCCAGAAACACATCTTGATAGAATTTATTATATGTGATATCCATCATAGTATCTAGTAACAACACAAGCTCAGAACATGAGCAAGAACATAACTTTGATGTCATATTTCTTACTTGTATAATGTCTTTGGCATGTAGTGTGTATGACAAAGAAAGAAAGTTAATGTTGTTGCGAACTCCCCAAGTTGCAATAACCTACAAAGTACAAACAACAATAATACATCAAATTCCAAACCTTACCAAAATCAAATCACAAGATGCACAATAAACCTTAACAAAAAAATAGACTAGTGCCTTGCATTTTGTAACGCTACATTTTCCCCACCAGAAAAAAAACTTGCATTGTCCATTAATAAAAGCCATTTTCAAGAGTAAAGGTTACCACAATAAATAATAAATGCATAAATTAATTTATTTTTCACTTTAAATTCATGTCAGTTATAGACTACATGCTTTCAGTTTATGAGGTTTAACCTAAGGGCCCTGATGAAATCCAATACTACCTTCTTTCATCGCTTGATGAACATTTGAGGAAGAGTGTGTACAATCCAGATCATGCATAAATATAGGCGTGCATGACCTACACAGTACAAGTCAAAAGATGCTTGGCATGTGTGTTGCACTTTTTCCCTCACTCATTTCCTGAGATTCCACTTTCCCTTACTCCCTAACATTACCCCCTACCCCCCTAAATTTTCTCAATAATTTAGGAAACCCCTAACCCATCATTCCACTTCATTTTCCAAAAATCTTTGAAGGCACATTTTCCAGAAATGACCTTTTTAGTCATCTTTTTTCCGAATAGATTGTGGCCAATAAGAGATGAATATTGAGAAAATGGAGGAGGTTTTTGTTCCTAATATTCCATATTACAATAACCTATTTCATATTTTACACAGGTATTACAGAATGAGAGATATATTCACATATTCACAAATTATTTTTCTGTCTGAGCAAAGTCTTGTTTTAGACATCTTTTTGCAGAAAATATTGTGAACAACTGGAGCCGAATTTTTGGAAACCAAGAGAGGTTTATCTACAAAACATATTCATATAAAATAACCTCTCTCAATTTTTACACAAATATCTTGTATTAATATATACAAAGGGATAACTGAACCCTAGTTTTCATAATTTCAGGAGGAAATTTATAGCAAGCCTGCATAAAGCATAGTGTGGGGCACGCTACGCTTTTGTTGGAGGATTCCAAACGATGAAATAATTACATATTCGGATTTCTCATGACTTGTACATCACTTTTGATCTCCCAGAGTCAAAATTTGGTCAATTCTGGGAGGAGAAAAAGTCAAAATACAACCTGAAAAACACCTTTCTTCCACCTTTTTGGACATCACGCTACACTTTGCATAAATCATTCTTAAATATCATCTCTATCCTCAAACAAAACTCTTGAAAATATAACTATTAATTAGAACCATTGCAAGCCAACAACCTATATGATTAAATCCACCATGCATTGTATTTTGTACAACCTATGCAAAGCAAACAATAAGGTAAGGCAACAACAACAAACTTGCCTTCCTATGCATAAGCATGAGGCCACAATGTGTCACTATTATTTTGAAGGGGTTGATTCTAGTGTTGAAATAGATATTATAACTACACTGTCTCATAGAGACTTGTAATGGTTTATGTGATGTTTCCTTACAAGTATGATAGTTATCTATTTTCAAATCCACATCTCATCTCTTCTTGAGGGATTCCAACAATTGGAAGTTACGATTGAAGTGCCAATGAAAAACACTTGCAAGCACCTATGTATGGATTTGGAAATAGAGTGAGGGTGAATGAATTTTGGAGAAAACATGGATGCTTGTCATTTAATTCACAAAATTATGCTTTCTCTGCAAGTCTACTATGAAATCTATTTAAATGACCATGCTTAAGAGGTTTCAATTTCTGCAACTGCCCCTTCCCATGAGATTTTGGCTAGTCTTTGGCATGATCTCTTCATATCATCCTTGGGATTAAAGATAAAACAAGAATTCTAAATATGGGAATATAACTTAAGATTTTGATCCTCTATGTCGTTGAATGATTTGGCCTCTGCTTGACCCTGGAAATGAGTCGATTCTCTGCTAGAAGTCCTCCTTTGTCTCCCTGCAAAACTCTCCTCTCACAAACCGTAGATCGATTCTCCTCTAATCGATCTCTCAATTCTCTAATGTCCCCCCTTAGCCAAGTTGATCCTTTTTATACCTAGTTGAGAAAGAGAAAAACCTAATCTCATAAGGATTGATGGATGAGATAAACCCTTCCTCACTCATTGAGATGAATGGTATAATCCATCACTTAAATTATTTTCACTTTAACCTTAGAAAAGGTTCTCAATGATTCAACTGAAGAATATAACACATCAACAGTCCTTTTCCCTAAGTTAGACTTTAGGAAAAGTTAATAAATCAACTTAGCCCTTGTTTCATTGTCCCCCACCATGCTAGGATGATGCAACCTAGTGGAAGACCTTCCTTTCTACATTCTCAACAGCTTTGAGGAAGAACATGCATCGCAGGTATGAAATGACATGATGAAGTATCATTCCTGCTTTGAAGAGATTCAAAGCAGGCATGGAAAGATGCCATGGAGGAGTATTCTTCTTGATTTGTAGAGGCACATGCAAATAAATTATGATAAGATTCCATTATGGAGAAATATCCCTCCATCTATGAGGAGGCACATGCAGGGTAGGTATGTGTGGATTCTGTTAACGACAAAAAATGCATTGCCATTTTCGCAAGAATGATGCCTAATATTGTAACGAAAATTTTTTCAGATTCCCTAACTCCAAATCCAAATCTTATTGCACCATTGAAAATCTTATGATCTGTAGATAAAAATCAACTATTTGAACGTGCAAAACGGACATTCCACGGCTGAGAAAATTGATTTTTCCCAAAGGCAGTTTTTTCTGAAAATTCTGACTTTCGGTGGTTAATTCACCCAGAAGTCTTCTATGTTAACCACCGAAAGCCTGTTTTAACCAGAATTCTTGAAATTTCGCCCAGATCAGGAATTTTTGAAGCATAATAAGATGAAACCTCTTGGAATAGACAGGTGGTGAATTATCAAGTCAGATCCAATGGTTATGTTGATGGATAAAGGCCAAGAAGAGGTGTTTTAATCAAGTTTGGTACATTTTTCAAAGGCAAAAATATAGGGATTTTGGCACACCTCAGCAAATTCGAATTTTAGCTCTTGGAAAATTCATCATTTAGCCTTGGGAGGCTGTTCTACACTACACCAACAATCAATAGAGACAAATCTGGGATTGGCCTCATTTTGAGGAAGCATCCCACTTCTTTTGCAACAGATTTTGACTTGCTATTTTTAGTTGATTTGATCCATGTTTTGAGGATCTGAAAACTGTTTGTAAAGGCTATAAAGCCTAGGAACTCAGTTTGATACAGGGTTCGATTTTGAGTGCTATGATGCTGCCACTGTAACCCACAGACTTATTCTTATTATATGAAAATTTTCAAGCTTCTTTCAGTTGGGTGGTCATATTTCCTTCTTCTGTTTTCTTATAGTTTATGAGTGAAAGTTCTTTGTTGATGCTCATTCAATTTTGCAGTGACTGTCATCTCACTGGTTAATTGTTTTAGTTGATGATCATAATCTATTTCCTTGGTTATTAAACCCATTGTACTTGTTGGTATGAAGTGTAATCTGGTCTAATAGCTGATTTCTTCCCTCATTTAATCCAACTTTGTCTGACTGCATGGCTAGAAGGCCTTGTGAGATTTTGTATTTCTAGACAGTCTTGAAAACACAGTCCAGCCCTTGGATATTCATTTTTATCCACAAAACCACATCAAATATTAAGAAAATATTTCCAAAAAGAGTTAGTTACCAGGCATCTCCGACATACAGCCTAGGAGAGTTTCCTGGAGTGATAACAAATTGGCGTCGTTGCCGGGGAGAGGAGATCGAAGCTCAGCTTCCCTAGGAGACGACATAGTTTCATCTTTTGATGATAGACAAAGGCTGAGCATTACTTGGTTGTAATTTTCTATCTGGTGACTCCATGTTCAAAGACTCCACTGGGGAGGATCCTGTTCATAAAAGATGAAGAGGCTGAAGTCAGAATCTAGGTATCAGTTCATTATCTTGCTTCATGAACTGTTGTTTTTCTTCATCAGCTCTTTCATGCTCTTCCCTGCACGTGTAAAGAGAATTATTTTCTACTTTGTATATTCAGAAGATTATCAGCCATATTTTATAAGCCCATATTTAGAAGAGGAAATCTTGCAACCTCCTTATGTTGTTGACGTCGATCCTATAGCTTTACCTCAGCCTGTCCATAAAGATGAGCATTGCATACAAATCTCTCTTGATATTGGTCAGCCTTGTAACCATGACAATGATGAATTTGAATCTAAATCATCTCAAATTTCATTACTTTCACCTATGCCTCCTAAACCTTGTTTTCAGCCCACAGAATTTCAGTCTAAGATTAGACAAAGGGTGTTTAAACCTCTCAAGCTACCAGCTCATCTTCATTCTTATCCTCCATACTTTGTTGAGTACCTTCCTCATTTTACTGGAGAGAGTCATGTTTCAGCTGAAAAACATTTGGAGGCTTTTGAAAATTTTATTGATAATCTGGAAATTGTTCATGAAAATATTGTTATGAGATTGTTTTCTAAATCTCTAACTAGAGAGGTTGCTTTATGGTTTATATTTTTGGAACTTGGATCAATCGGTTCATGCACTAATTTCTATTATGTTTTTTCAAAACAATGGGGTGAGAATAAATGTCTTGATCAGTACCTTAACGATTTTTTTACTTTGAAGAGAGAGAAGGAAGAATCTTTGACTGTTTTCAACAGAAGGTTCCATAGGACATATTATGACATCCCATTGGAGATTCGGCCTACTGAGATCGCTGCCATGGTATATTATCTGATGGCTCAACATAATGAACTTGTCCTTTTCTTGCTAGAAAGAAAATCTTCATCATTAGGGAACTTGTTCGAAGACGCTCAAGAGGTGGAGGAGAATATTCGTGCTTCCAAGAGGATCCGACAGCGGGTTGACTTTGACAATCCGCTTGCACATGAGCAAAAATATTGTGATTATAGTTCAAATTCTGAGCAAGAAAGCAGTGTGTATGAAGCAGATTTGGATCAGCTGCTTGAGGGAGAGTACATCTCAAATTTAGAATCAGATTTGTCAACATTGGCAGGATGTTCTAGAGACTGGGAACAAGAAGGTGATCAGTTTTCCAGCAATGGAACAACCATGGTTGAGCAGGAGAGAAATGAGTTTGTAGCAGATTTGGGACATCAACCAACATGTAAGTTCAATTCAGTTTCAGAGTCACACTTTTCAATATTCGTTGAGTATTCCAGAGACAGGTATGCATGTGAAGCTTATGATCAGTTTGTAAGTCAAGGAGAGCCTATGATGACTGATGATTGCATAATAAATTATATGTTCTCAGTTGAGCCTAATCCATGTGATGGAAATCTTGTTTTGTTATCCTCTTGTCAGCATCATTCTGATAATGAAATTGTAGTTTTTGATGATCATGAGTCGATCTCAAAGGGACAAGAAGATGATCAGTCTTCTTGTAGAGGAACAGTCATGGTTGAGCAAGAGGCTACCTTAGATGTGCAGTTGTTTCTCGAGGAGCAACATGTTTCTTACTTTCTTTTTAAGGATCCAGTGGCAGCCTTCATGGAGTTACGCTTTTCAGAGGTTTTGAAAGTTTGAGATTTCTTCAACTCGCCCATGTTTTCAGGTAAGTATGGTTTCCTGAAAAGATCCTTGTCACTGTGGTTGCATGTTCAACAGCATTTGCTGATCAGTAATAAAGACAAGATTTCTTCAGTGTTCAAGTTGCTTGGATGGATTCTATGGAAATCAGCATTCACCTAGCAAATGACAGAGCAGGTTAGTATAGGAGAGTTTCCTGGAGTGATAACAAATTGGCGCCGCTGCCGGGGAGAGGAGATCGAAGCTCAGCTTCCCTGGGAGACGACATAGATCCATCTTTGATGATAGACAAATCCTGGACATCATTTGGTTGTAATCATCTATCTGGCGACTCCATGAGGACGAATTCAGTGGCGACTCCATTGTTCAGAATTTTGTTGGTGACTCCACTGGTATGAAATGGAAAAGATCTTAGCTAAGAGGTATGCTTTCTGTGATTTTTCTGATATAGTTGGTTTTCCACATCCAGTGCCAACTATAAACGAATGGGATGATTATCTTCCCAGATTCAGAGGAAGTGAGTATGATCATCCCGGTGAACACTTATTCAATTTTCATCAATGCATGCTTGAACATGGTTTTGTTCACGAAGATGTCTTGATCAAGCTGTTCAAGTTTTCTTTAGAAGGAAATGCTCGTGAATGGTGTCAATCACTTACGGTTGTTAGTATCCATTCTCTGAAGGATTTCCATGTGGCTTTCAATTCTTATTATGAGAAGATTTATTCAGCTGATCTTATTCTTGATAATTGTTGTAAAGAATCTGCCTTTCACATCCAGCATTCAATTAGTATTCCTTCCGATTGTGAAGACATTGGTGATAGTCATATTGAAGACACACTTTTCATTGATTCAAATATCTCTTATAGTTTTGACTATGGGATGAAGGATGCCACAAATTTAGATAAAGAAGTTGCTGATATAAATTCAGTATCCCAAGAGCTTCAGAGGCAACTGATCTTGCCTTTACCACTGATATCCATCATTCTTGATTTGGAATCTGTAGTAGATATCAAGAAATCCACGATTAGTACAGAAATCAATCTACAATCATGTTCAGATTTACAGATAGCTGAAAGTGCCAGCCTGCACGGGAAAGAGAATATACATAATTTTTTTGATTTTCAGCTCCAACAACAGGAAGAGGTTCTTCTTTACAGCCTTGCTGATCCTTTTGATGAATGTTGCGAATCTTTTAGTAGAACATATGTCAATCTGTATTTGAAGGAAGGTTGGTTCAGCTTCCCTGTCAAAATCCATTTCTGTTTGTTATGGTTTCTAATATTTTTCAAGTCAAGATCAAGCATGATATCAGTAGATCGGTTTCTCACTTGGCTGCATTGGAAATCCAGTTTTACTTGATCAATCTGCCTTTACTAGTTAGAGTAGGAGTATATAGGAAGAATAAGCTCTTTCTTTGAGCAGGTAAATTACATTCAGTTTTCTTAATTAGGCAAATAAACTCCCTTTTCACGCTTAATGGCTGGATTTGGATCATCCCTCCATGTTGCAGTCACTCAGTTAAGCCCCAAATCATGCCATGAGTCAAGTCACAAACCATACAAAGCTCAGTTCTAACACCAATGCCCAAGAACAAGTGTCAAATACCTGTCATCATCACAAGTCATACATAAGTTATCATCAAGCCAAAACATTCAAGCAGTACAGTTTTCAAATGTTTAAAGTCTAGGTCACATAGGAATTTCATTCTACATGTCACAAGAAAACCATGCATCATAATTCAAGCCATCTCGAATTGTGGCAAATGTGGTTGGAGAGCCTACGCTGTTTGATGAGAGACTGTCAGATAATAAAGAGCACTTTTCACAATCTATTTCTGTAGGTCAAATAAAGATTGGGCAGATAAAGATAGGTTCCTTTGAGAAATATGAAGGATTTTCAAAGACAGTCTGACAGACACCTGATGTATTTTTCAGAAGCATTATGATTTGGATGAGTATCCCTTGAAAAGCAGGTAATAATCATGTGTTATGTGTGACAACACTCCCATCGCCTGCACAACACCGCACCTCATCCCCATACAATTCATTCATTTCATGCTCAGGCTCATTCATTAACTTCTCAGCAACTGGGTTCAGGAATATTCTTATATATGCAACTGGGTTTATAACAAACAAAACAAGCTGCAGAAATTGGTTCTTGTGTTATTCAGATACAGTGCTAGAAGCTTCATTGGCAAGGATGACAATGGGCTCTCTGTGGAAAATCCTCGTGCTTGTAGCGGTGGCGAACTTCTTTTCGGCCTCAGGTGTCTTTTCTCATTCTGATGGTGATGCCCTTAGTGCATTCAAGGAAAACTTAATAGATCCTGACAATACATTGCAAATCTGGGATCCTGATGTTGATACTTGTACCTGGTTCCATGTCACCTGTGACCAGAATAACTATGTTAAAAGAGTGAACTTGGGAAACGCAGATCTCTCTGGTAGTCAAGTGCCTGAGCTTGGAATGCTTGAACATTTACAATATCTGGAGCTTTACACAAATGACATCGCCGGAAACATTCCAGAGGAGCTTGGCAATTGAAGTCTCTTAAGTTCCTTCGTCTCAACAACAATAAGTTGACTGGACAAGTTCCACAAGAGATAAAATCACTTCCAAACCTTCAAGTTGTGGATTTTTCAGGCAATAACTTGAGTGGGCCCTAGTCCAACTGTTCAACTTCTGGTGTATTTCAGCGCTTTCCTTTGAGCGAAACAACCCGTAAATCTCTTATCCATGCACACAATTTCAGCTACAAATCCATCCAATTGGCAGAGGACGGTCGAAACTCCAGTTTGGAGAAGCCAACTCATCATACAGGTGCGCAAAATCGGCTTCAAATCTGTTTAAGTGGCAGAGGATGGTCGAAATACCAGTTTGGAACGCAAATTCATCATACAGTTTATCCACCTGTCAAATTCAATGTTCTATGTTTTCATCAAGATGGCCCCGGTCACCTATATTGACTCGAGTGCTGCCCAGGCCTTGAAGGAGCTCTATCAAAGATACAAATCCCACAAGAAGCTATATCTCTGAGGTTTATTCAAACAAAAAAGGTTGGCAGTGCCTGTGATAAGTGTGGAAAATTTGACATGGGGTGGAAATGGAAAGACCCCAATGACAAAGTTTCTTGCGTTTCTCTTTTTGGAGGCCGGGCTTTGTTTTCTAATTTTTACCAGGGTTATGGAGGTGGAGATGAAGCCAGAATGCTTCAAAGACATCTAATTGGTACTACTAAAAAATTGGATCAGGTCCAAACAGGTTGAATATTGCTGCATTCTTTTTCAGAAGCCATGGTATGCAAAATTCCAAATAGTGTGGCAGGGTGCTTCTATTTATGGAATTGCAGCTGGGTATTGCATTTCTGCTTCTTTGTTATCAATTATCAACAAGTGGGCAATCATGAAGTTTCCATACCCAGGTTGCTTTGACATCTTTACAATATTTGACAAGTGTAGTGGCAGTCCTGATTCTTGGCCAGTTAAAATTATTGGAACATGATAAAGTTGTCCTTCATATGATGTGGAGATTTCTACCTACTGCTTTAATTTTCTACCTGTCTCTATTCACAAATACTGAGTTGCTACTGCATGAAAATATTGACACATTTATTGTTTTTCGTTCTGTTGTCCCTATATTTGTTGACATTGGTGAAAGTTTGTACTTGAAGTAGCCTTGGCCTTCTGCTAAAACTTGGTATTCACTAGCTATTATTTTTGGAGGTGGCATGCTTTATGTCGCCACTGATTATCAATTTACAGTAATGGCATATAGTTGGGCCTTGGCATACTTGGTAAGCATGTAAATAGACTTTGTCTATATAAAGCATGTAGTCATGACAAATGGGTTGAATACTTGGGGCTTAGAGCTATACAATAACCTGGAATATTTTCTTCCTTTCCCATTGGAGCTACTTATCATGGGAACACTTGGACAGTGTAAATATTCATGCATAAGTCCAGAAAGAGAGAAGGGGACCTCTTCCAAGAAGCTGTGAAGTCGTTTGCAGTAATACAGGTAATTGAAATTTTGAAATTTTGATTTCTGAAAGTGTTTCACCTTTCGGTGGTTTAGGCGAGCCCTCCAGTGCTCATTAACCACCAAAAAGAAGTGCTTTCGGTGGATGAAGTGCTTAAATCCAAATACTGTTAACCATAGAAAGTTGTTTTAACCACAATATTCAAAATTTTGCCCAGATTCGAGATATTCAAGTTGGAATGATGTGAAATCTTCTGGAATAGGATGATTATGAATTATCAAACCAAGTCTAAACACTATTCTTGAAGAAGAAAGTCAAAAAGAAGTTTTTTGACTATATTTGGTCATTTTTAAAAAGCTATCTGCACATATCTGAAGATCTAAAAATAATTTGTATCTGAAGCTGCTGCTGTATTGATACACGATCCAGAAAAGGTTTACAGAGACATGGATGCAACCGGTTCACCTTCTTACTATCATTGTTCATGTCTATGATGAGGAACTGACTAGTGGGACAAAGCCTAGCAAATTGGTCACTCTGAAATTTGAATACTTGCTAAAGTTGTATGTTGTTTGTGTTGGGGTTGATGGTATGCAAGGAGGCAATGAGAACAATTTTCTTATAAACTTGTTTCCAGATAACACTGGGATTGAGCTTCCTCATCAGATAGCTAAAATGTCTTCAGGTCTCAACTTTGCATATCATGAAAAAAGAGCACAAAGACCATTTAAATGGATTCAGCACTTGGCAGGCATTGACTTTTTGCCCGAAGCTCCTCCATTTCTTGTTGATAACATATCTGGAGTTGACGAAGCTGCAAAAGGTGCATCAACTTTGGCGGGGCTGAATATATATAGACAACTACATCTGTGCACTGTTTTTGTTGAATACCATATCTGCATTTGGCTGTGGCTTACTGGAATTTGGGGTCAGCATTGGCTACTAGATCTGTGGCTTTACAAATATCTGTTACCATTCATTTTTATCCTCCTTTTGCAAATATAACTTTTCTTGCAGGTCTTTTCCAGAAAGAAGATTTACACTTGAAGGATGTCTACTATTCTAAACTGAAGGATTTTATGGGAAACTGTTGCAATAGAGTGCAAGATTGGGTTGCACGCATTGACCATATAATGAGAAACATGAGAAGTGAAGCCTGAGTAGCTTCACATGTTAGGGAAAAAAAAATAGGATAAATCAATCAGTCTCCAAGAAAATTAAGTGCAGAACAGAGCAGAGGGATATTCTTTTCGCACAGGTAATCGAGATTCATCAAGTTTTGATTTTTGGGTAAGTTTCTGTTTTCGGTGGTTTAGGCGAGCCTGTGTGTGCTCATTAACCACTAAAAAGGATGAATAAATCCATGGCCCAATACTAAAGGCACAAGGTCTTCTAGGTTCTTGGAGACCTCGCAGGGAGGTCTCCATCCCAGTTGGAGCCAGATGTTAACGACAAAAAATGCATTGTCATTTTCGCAAGAATGATGCCTAATCTTGTAACGAAAATTTTTCCAGCTTCCCTAACTCAAAATCCAAATCTTATTGAAACATTGAAAATATTATGATCTGTAGATGAAAATTGACTATTTGAACGTGCAAAACGGACATTCCACGGCTGAGAAAATTGATTTTTCCCAAAGGCAGTTTTTTCTGAAAATTCTGACTTTCGGTGGTTAATTCACCTAGAAGTCTTCTATGTTAACCACTGAAAGCCTGTTTTAACCAGAATTCTTGAAATTTCGCCTAGATCAGGAATTTTTGAAGCATAATGAGATGAAACCTCTTGGAATAGATAGGTGGTGAATTATCAAGTCAGATCCAATGGTTACTTTGATGGATAAAGGCCAAGAAGAGGTGTTTTAATCAAGTTTGGTACATTTTTCAAAGGCAAAAATATAGGGATTTTGGCACACCTTAGAAAATTCGAATTTTAGCTCTTGGAAAAGTCATCATTTAGCCTTGGGAAGTTGTTCTACACTACACCAACAATCAATAGAGACAAATTTGGGATTGGCCTCATTTTGAGGAAGCATCCCACTTCTTTTGCAACAGATTTTGACTTGCTAATTTTAGTTGATTTGATCCATGTTTTGAGGATCCGAAAACTATTTGTAAAGGCTATAAAGCCTAGGAACTCAGTTTGATACAGGGTTCGATTTTGAGTGCTATGATGTTGCCACTGTAACCCACAGACTTATTCTTATTATATGAAAAATTTCAAGCTTCTTTCAGTTGGGTGGTCAGATTTCCTTCTTCTGTTTTCTTATAGTTTATGAGTGAAAGTTCTTTGTTGATGCTCATTCAATTTTGCAGTGATTGTCATCTCACTGGTTAATTGTTTTAGTTGATGATCATAATCTATTTCCTCAGTTATTAAACCCATTTTACTTGTTGGTATGAAGTGTAATCTGGTGTAATAGTTGATTTCTTCCCTCATTTAATCAAACTTTGTCTGACTGCATGGCTAGAAGGCCTTGTGAGATTTTGTATTTCTAGACAGTCTTGAAAACACAGTCCAGCCCTTGGATATTCATTTTGATCCACAAAACCACATCAAATATTAAGAAAATATTTCCAAAAAGAGTTAGTTACCAGGCATCTCCGACATACAGCCTAGGAGAGTTTCCTGGAGTGATAACAGATTCAATAATTGATTCCATGCATGCACCTGATTGGAGTATTGAAGAGTACCATGACAAGTTTGTTGTTGGAGGATTCTCTCATAAAGAGCAAGTTGACCTTATTGAGGCTTTTGCTTCAGTTTCCAGAGGTTTTAAGGTACGTGGGCGAGACACCCATGATAGCGAATTGAAGAAGGCCATATATGGGCTGATGAATGCACCATGAGATTGGAATTTGAAGATCGATGAGTTCTTACTCTAGGATTTTCCAAGTTTAGTGCATATTTTAATCCTTTATTTCATAGATCTGATCCACTTAATTTTACCCTATATGTAGATGAGTTTATAATTGCAGGAAGCCCTGAACAGGTCATGATGTGGTGTGAGAAGATTTGACCTATGAAGTTGACATGAAGGAATTATAGGAAGCCTTGAGAAGGTCTGATGTGGTGTGAAAATATTTTGACCCATGAAGTTGACATGAAGGACATTAGAGGCTCCGAGGTTGCTAATGAAGTTTTCCTTGTAATATGGATTTACACCTTGAATATTCTGAAGAGATTTCAAAGAAAGAAGGGAGCAACAATCTAGGGTTATATTTCTTCAAATTCATAGCAGAGGTGGCCAACTTTTTGAAGAATCCCCTAACATAGGGGAAGTACAAGATACTGAGAGAGTATCTTAGGTTGGTAGAGAACACCTTCCTCGCAAAGAGAGAGTGTTTCCTTTATGGATTGCTCTGGTGTTCTCCTGTAGCAGTGAATTCATCTGCAACATTTTCAGTATGGCATCCTTCAGTAGATTTGTACAACAGTGATGATAGTGTGGATGACACAGCATAAATGATGTCAGATATGTAAAACAACCTTGCTCTTCCTTTCTTCTATCCCTGTGCACAGTAGAGAGGGAATTGGACTGATGGCACATCACTAGTGTGCCTTGGGAGACACACAACAATTATGTAGTGGTAGAGGGTGCATGCATGGCATGTTTTCATCATGCATGTGCCAACCTTAGAGAAATCCATATTTATCTTTTCTTTAATTAAAAATTGCCTTCCAGATTTAGTTCACTTTTCCAGAATTATAGAGTGAAGTTTATCTACAAGTTTAAGTGTAGTTTCAATTTAGAAAGGGCTTGCTTTTGTTATATTATAAAGTGTTTTCTAGTGTTAGCACATTTTTTAATTTGGGACAAAATCACATGATCTAAAGGTTTTCCAGTGTTAGTAAGGCACTTATTTCTGGGTAGCCTTCCTATTAGATACCTAGGTACACTACTCTAGGCAGAGAATTGGATTAGGTTTTGTCTTCCTAGACTAGACACACCATAGGGGTGGTACTCAATTTATTTTTGTATACCATAGCCATTCTTAGTCTATAAAAGAATGGAAAGATGAGTGTGTGAACCATTCCAGGTTTGAGAAAGACAGTAGGAGTGAGAGAGATTGAGTTTTGAGCTATTGTGTTGTCTTTTTCTTCTATTAGTTAATAGAAGACAGATGTGATTGAGTAGTATAACTTGAGTGGACCTAATGGTTAAGAACATGTGTTTCCTCCATGGACAGGTTCAAATCAAGAGGGGGGTAGGGTATGTATACTTCCGTACACTTTAGCAGTCAAATCGTTGCAAGGAGGGGGTCCCTTTTCCCATAAACAAGGGGGTCTCATACACCAATTTAGTGTATGGCTTGGCCATGAATTTAAAATAGATTATTATTATTATTATCATTATTATAGATTTTCTACTTGTTGTTTTTATTTTTAGGGTGATGTGTTTATAGATCCAATGTTCAGATTTCCATTGTTTTGAGGTGTTAATCAGTTTTTCAGTTCCTAGCATTAGAGTTTAGATTTGAGAATCTTAACAACTCAAATCCATCTCATGTATATTTTACATGTATGAAATAGTCCAATTGAGACACTATTGGACTGGGCCATTATCTCCTACCAAAGAA
>JASDQU010437129.1:5741-16246 GCA_032191745.1 Picea mariana | reverse complement strand
TAGCGCATGTTGTTTGTTTACCCAAGTTGGCCATAGAATTTCTTTTGTAAAATTATAACTCGATCATAATTGACCCTCCATGATGTTCATGTAGAATGAAAGGCCTACCCCCAGAAGATCTGGAAGGTTCTCAACCCTTGCCTACCAACTCATTGGAGGGCTCTCCTCAACAGAGTTAAGTCCAAGACGTTGCCACTCCACCAGTGGAAAGAAATAACTTTTTAGAATGGTTCTGAATTACCAATTCTCGAGAGGACTTCTGATTTCCTCCCAACTTTGAGAGACGTATTGTTTGAGTGAATTCTTCTAGAGATATAGTTGTTCAGCCTTTTGGATTACCAACTGGACCTTTCATAGGACCTGAGGGTCAAGATCCTTTTTGGAATACTGGCATTTTTAGACGGGATCTCTTTGGCTCAGGAGTAGGCATTGATATCACTGTCACACATGAGATGCCTAAAACATCTGATCTAGATGCAATACCTTTTAATACTGCCTATTATTTTCCTAGTACAAACGCTCCGCCGCTAACTACATCTTGACTATCCCTCTACAAACGGTCCATTACACAATGGCCCTAGATACTACGAGTCCTCACACCGAGATTACAGTGGCTATCCAAGCCCCCATTGGCACACCTCTTTTGCCCAGATTCACCCCAACACTTCCGCCTGGATATCATGTGTTGAATGCTTCTATTCTCGCTCCTACACATATCTCATCTGGGAGTCCTGGCATTTCCACTCCTTCTGGGCACCATCTCGTCCCCGGTTTTATTCCAACACTTCCTTGACCCCCTTTTAGAGGACCTCTTCCATCCTCTATCAGAGGCACCAACCCTAGTGGAACCATCCCATCTTTCACACCTAATTACCAGATTCATGTTGGTGGACAATTTCACCAACGAGGCCAAACCCAATCCCCTTTTGCAGGACAAATCCCAACTGGGATGCAACCAATGATTGGAGGGAAACCCCCATCAACCCCACCCTATGGAAAAAACATACCTCCATCCTTGGCCCAGTATTGGAATTATCTTATTCAACATAATCCTCACTTGACTGGGGGGAAACAACCTGAAGCTAGCTCCATCATACCCCCTAGTACAGGCCAACCATATCTAGGAATGTCTAATCCTATTTGGGCCTCGAACACTCAAGCCCATGCCATTGTTCAAGGGTACAACCCTATGAATTACTTGCCTTCACACCAACAACCGAATCTGCCCAGATCTTCACATTATATGAAAATTTCTTATGGTCCCACTGGTCTACCGATGAGACTCCCTCCCCAAAGTCACCAGTACCCACATGTGAATAGACAATTACCCTTCTTAGCCACCTTGGACCTCCCTGATCTATCGAGGATTTTAAATGATCCGATCTGTCACTCTCCTCAATGGCCCACCATACCGGCCAAAATACCATCCAACATGCATAAATTCGATGGTAAACTGGGAGAGGACCCGAACAATCATCTAATGAATTTTCACCTTTGGTGCTCATCCAACTCCTTGATGGATGACTCTATTCGTTTACACCTTTTTCAGTAGATTGTCATAGGTTCCACCGCAAAATGGTATATATAATTACCACGAGGATTCTTCACCGACTTCAACACCCTCGTTATGTCTTTCCTCACCCACTACCAGTTACCGATCCGCTATGAAATAGGAACCGAGATTTTGAGTTCTTTCAAACAAACCAAAGCCACTCATATCTCGGATCACATTCATGAGTGGGGACAGAGATGTTGTCTCATCAAACTCGAACTTCCTGATCAGTTGTTGGTAGAGTGGTTCACGAAATCGTTCATGAATGACATCGCTCATGACATCACCATGGGTGGAGTTGTTACAGAAGAATAGGCAATTAGTCTTTATCAATACCTCGACCTCGTTTAGTCACAAACAGGTACTCTTTACAACTTAATCCCTGACACACCTCATCCTTCTACTTATGCTACTTCAACTACTCCTGCTGCTTTTCATGCTGCTGACGGAGTGATTGTCACTTTCCATGCTCAACCTCATTTTGTCCAAACCTCTAGCAACAACCCCAAATCCATTTCTTCTAATGTTCAAAATTATTCGTCTCCTACCCCTCCCACCGGCAAGACTTCTAAGGTAAACTCTGTTCAATCTACCCCCGCCGGAAAAAATAAATCCAAAAGAGGAAAGAGTAAGAACAAGGAGGATAAAAATAATCCACAAACTGAGAAAACCAAAACACTACCTGTTGATGATAGGGATAAGCACAAACCCCGATACCCTTGTCTTATCTGTGGTGATGATCACTACACTAAGGATTTTCCATGACGAGCCAAGGTTACTAAGTTCCTTCAAGGGACCCCGAAACCCCCCACTCCGGCCGTGTTGTCACAACCCTTCCCTTCTCAACAACAGGCCCAATTGGTCATTCATAACCAACCTTCCCCCTCCAATACATCCTATGTCTTAATGTGTATAGGTGATTCAAAGAAGAATGACATCACACTTACCACTTGAGCCAAAGATTATTCTTCCTCCAAAGAGAAGGTTGATGCAATACCTCCTTCGTTGGTCCAACCATCTCCCACGACTCCACCTACCAACGGTCCTCTTCATCTCGAATGATCGAGCCTAGATATAGTCCTTCGCCCTCCTCCAAAGGGTGTTGTTCGAAAATCAACTTTCAATCCTCATGCATGTGCTGCCTAGAACTACAGTATTGTCGAAGATATAGCCCAAGCACCATCCGTGATGTCAGCCCTTGAAGTCCTTCAAAGTTTTCCTATACAACGGAAGGCACTGTTGAAAGCTATTGGTGGAATCGACTCTACGAATACAAATTTAATAATTTTTTACTTGGAATATCACATTCCAAGGTTACCCCCTCAACTTGCATTCCAAATACAAGTTATTGTCTCCGNNCGTGTGTCATGTCTATTACCTGGTAGAAAACCATCGGCTCTTCTCCTTTGAATGAATCCTGCAACATGCTCAAAGCCTTCAATGGCTCTGTTTTTAAGCCTTAAGTTGTCCTCCCTTTGTCACCTACTATGTTAGAAGGAAAAACAGTCAATGTTGAATTGGAGGTCTTTGATGCTCCTCTCGATTACAACTTTCTAATTGGCCGTAGCTGAATCGATTCCATGCATGCAGTTGTGTCCACCCTTTTCTGTATTGTGTGTTTCCCACATCAAGGAAAATTAGTTATCGTAGACCAATTGGCCTTCTTTCACTCTAATGCACGTACCAAAAACATACCTTTCATTGCAAAACCCCCCCCTAGATATGAGAACGTCGGTGTGGGTCTTCTTAAAGATTCCTCTTTGATGGGTACTTTCCCCATTCCACCACCCAATGTTCCACATCCATTTGTCACCTCAATCAACATGATCTCCACCTATGTTCATGGAACCCCGACGTCTTCTGACCCGTGGATTGTACCTAACCCCGACGACCATCTTCATTATGGCAATGAAATGCCTTTGAGTCCAGTCAAATCCACTTATCAAGCCATTCAATCGAAAACCCCTTCTTCCCCCTCTCTTTGTGCTTCATCTCCGGATCCATTCCGTGTCATTTTTCCTATAGAAGAGATGACTATGTCTGTTATGTCAGTGGAAGATACCCCTTGGGATGATGGACATCATCGTTCCATCCTCTTCCTGGAACAACGCACCATCGAGGGTTACGAACGACTCTCAACCCCATCAACCGTTGTCATCATTTCTACCATTATCAAGTCTACACACGATATGTTCTACGAAGGGAACTTAAGTAATATGTCACCCACCATCCCCCTCGATATATCCATCAAACCTGGAGTTGTAGAAATTGTGCATATCAAAGCCTTGTGTTCCCATGAGGAAGTTGTCACCTACAAGTCTCTTTTCCAAGAATTTCCTGACGTCTTCGCATGGAGCTATGAAGAAATGCCGAGGATTGACCCCGACATTGTGGTACATGAGATTAAGACATACCTGGGCACTAAACCCATCCAAAAATGGCTTTGTCTAGTCCACCCACGTAAAGAAGCCACTATCAAGCTTGAAGTTGAGAAAATTCTCAAAGATGGCTTTATTTACCCTATGGCTCTAACTGACTGGGTTTCCAATCTTGTTTTGATTGACAATAAACAAGGCACAATCCACGTGTGCATTTATTATAGGGGCATTAACAAAGCTTGTCCTAAAGACAACTTTCCTACCCCCTTCATTGACTAGATCGTCAACGATTGTGCTGGAAGTGAAATCTTCTCTCTGATGGATGGTTTTTCCGGATATAATAAAATCAATATCATTCCTACAGACCACCACAAGACTGCTTTTATTTTTCCTTAGGGCACTTTCTCCTACCGGAAACTTCCATTCGGTTTAAATAATTCTAGTGCAACCTTTCAACGTGCTATGTCTTACGCCTTTCATGATGTAAATCACATCATGATGCCATATCTCGATGACTTACCCACTCATTCCATGCATCGTGTAGATCATCCAATACACCTCCGCGCCATTTTTCTTCGATGTCGGTTTTACCATATACGCTTGAATCCCCACAAATGTGTTTTTTTCATAGAATCTGACCGACTTCTGGGCTTTATTGTTTCACGTCAAGGTATCTGGGTAGATCCTTTGAAGGTCGAGGTGATTCTCAATCTCCCTCCTCCTTCCTCACTTCGCCAGTTACAAAATTTGCATGGGAAGGCAAACATTCTTCGTCATTTCATCCCAAACTATGCTGAGCTAACTCTTGGATTTATGTGACTACTCAAGAAAGGTTCTGATTTCATATGGGATACCACTACCAACAAAGATTTTGAAGCTTTGAAACTGTCTTTGACACATACCCCACTACTCTTCCCACCTGATTACAGTCGGGATTATTTCCTTTACCTTGCAGCCTCGGACTATACCATCGCTATGGTTCTCATCCAGGAGGATGATTCTCATGATGAACATGTCATCTATTACTTGATTCGGAGTCTCATGACTACCAAAACCAATTATTTACATGTTGAAAAACTGGCCTTGGTAGTCATCCAGGTTGTTCAACGTTTCTGGCACTATATCCTTTCTCCCAAGACTACGGTAATTTCTAACTCCAACCCTATGCAACACATTCTTACGCACCAATTACTAGGGGGAAAATACTCCAAATGGATTGTAATTCTCCAGGGGTTTGACTTAGAATTCAAACGTGCTAAGTCCAAGAAATCCTTGGTGTTTGTCGAGTTGATATGCGACCTTCCCTGCTCTAAGACAGAAAATGTAGTAGCATATTCATTACCCGATGAATCCCTTTTCCTGATTAGTTCCGATGACCTTTGGTATGGAGATATCATCATATATCTCTAGACCCAGACTTTCTGGCCCAATTTGTCTAGCACTATCCGCCATCGAATTTGCTACCAAGCCCATCAGTATATTATCCTCGGTGATACTCTTTATTGTCATGGGATTGAATCCATTTTTTGACACTGCCTCATGTTTGATGAAGCCGAGAAAGCCCTGAATGACTGCCATTATGGAGCCTGTGGTGGTCACATGTCTGGGTATGCTATTTCCCAGAAGATCTTACGAGCGGGGTATTTTTGGCCTTCTTTATTCAACGATTGTATAATTGTTGTCCAAAAATGCCATGCTTTCCAAACCTACAACAATAAAATATCATCACACCCTGCTCCTCTACTGATGTAAGAGCATCACTCCATGTCATCAAGCACTAGCCAACCAACACACCCAGCACGCGTTCAATGGAGAGGAGAGGTGCAACCCTCTCACTTTCAAATTTAAAATTTCAATTTTGAATTTAATGTATTAAATGTTTGTAAGGCCGATCGAGCCGAAACCATGCCTTCGAGCATGCTATAGTTGGTGTCACCTTAATGGATAACAGGTTGATGGGGATCTAGATCCAATTCAGATTAGATGGCCCATTCAATGTAATTCATTGTAATTAATGAGATTGGGTGAGGATGGAGGGAACTGCTCGAGGAGCCCCCTTTTGTAAAAAGATCTTCTTTTTGTTTTTTAAGTAAAGCACAGAGAAGAATAGAAAGGATAGGGAGAAGATAAGAAGCTGTGACTCTGTTGCAGTCCGAGCTCACATTGTAAAGAGGCATTTCATATTAATACAATCAGAGAAGTTTTTCCTGCATATTATTCTGTGTATGTTGATGAATGTCTTTATGTGTTTATGATATGTTGTAGATGTATGTTAGATGTGCATTTGTAGGGATAGATAGATTTTTCTATTTGCGGGTTTATTGATTTCACGTCTGCTTCTTTGAGGCTTCATGCAAGAGGTTGCATGACAGAACACTTTAGGTTTTGTAAGCCAATGCATAGAGTGCACTTCTGAATTCTGTGGAATTTAGACAGAGACATGCCAAGAGGGCGCACCAGAGGAAATCTTGGACTCAAAGAAAAACCCCCAGGATCGTTGAACATCCTGAAGGAGATACTGTGTAGAGGAGAGTACAGAGAGGGAAGACAGAACATCTGAGGTTCTGTAGAGCTCTTCCAGGAGGGCATAGAGCGAGTGAAAGGAGTGCACAGGAGGAACTTTGTTTCAAGTTCAGGGGAGACATAACTACTGCAGGTTCTGTAGAGATCTGCCAAGAGGGCATTGAGTGAGTGCATAGAACACACCGAGAAGAACTCTATTTTGAGTTTTGAGGAAAGGGAGGTGTCGAGTTTGAAGACAACTAGAGTTACTAAACACTCTATGGGATTTGCAAGGTGTGCATTGAGCAAAGGAACGCCAAGAGGTTGTGAAGCATTTCTTTTCAAGAAAAACTTTGGATCTGAGATTGAGGAAATCTCAGCAGCACAAGGAGTGTGCAAGGGTGGACTTATTCTAAGTCCCAAAGCTCAAGAGGAATAGTTCCTTTGCACACAGAGCAACAGAAGAAAGGAGCAGAAGGTCGAGAAACCTTTTGAGGTTTCTGAGTTGACTAAGCTCAGGAGAGGAATCATTTCTATAACACAGACGAGACCCAAAGGAACCAGGCTCACAAGGGAAGCATCAAAGGCCGAGACCTTCGAGCGTCGAATTTATTCCAAGGGAAGGGAAGAGGTGCAAGCATAGAGGAGGAGCACAACTATCGTTGGATCGACATTGTGAGGTAATATCTAGACCATTGAATCTATGTACAGGCACATAGGAGGAGAGAGCGCAAGGAGGATAGATCTAAACCATCAGATCTAATGCCAATAACCAAAAATCGTTGGATCAGGCGAAGGCGCAGGGGGTTTAAACCCTTGGATATCCACACATTCAGGAATTGGGGTTTGGAAGAGTAGAGAAGCCTGCACCCCATACTTGCAATCGCTGAAATAGCAAAATTGCGCCAATCATTGGATCTGGAGCGCAGTGGCCCGAGAGCCACTAGATCAAGGATACATGCACGGGATTTAGTCCCTAGGAGGTGCACATAAGATCATATCTTGACCATCAGATCTTGTGTAAAGGACCAATAGCCATCGGATCTATAAAGAAGAGAGTGAGGTTTAACCCTCGTAGAAGCAAAGGCGAGGACTTGATAAAATCCTTAAAGCATCGTGACTGTCCACAGGAGGACACGTGGAAAGCGATCAAGGTTTCAGAAAAAGGCCTGAAATATTTTGAGCCGTCGATCCAGTTAGATCGTGGTCGTTGGTTCTAGAAGGACTTGGGCCGTTGATCTCTCAGCAAAGAAATTTCATCATTTTGTGGACCGGGGATTCGAAAGGGAAAGGAGGAATGCTTGCATCGCAATTCCCCGAATCATGAAAGCCAGTAGCTCTTTGACGTTAAGTGCATGGTCACAGAGTGGTGGTCACGTGGACAGAGGCTAAGGGAGGAGCCAGATCCATTAAGCCCTTTTTAGCATTTTGGCAACCAGGAGTTCAAGAGTGAAGGAGTCGTGAGACAGGAGTCCTGAGTCGCAATATCGCAAAACCTCGAAATCATTCGGAGGAATAGCACCAGGTCATAGGACTGAGCCACATGGAGAAGGTTTAAGGGAGGAGCCAAGGAGAATTAGACCCTTTTGGGGTTTTTCATTTAGGAAATTCGGAGGACAAGGAGCCGGGGCACTTTGCATTGAAAATCCCGAAGTCACGAAATGCGAAAGGTGCCTATTTGGCTTGGCTCGAGGTCATAGCGACGAGATCACTTGGAGGAGGCGAAGCTCACACCTTGTGCTTGTTCGCACAGGTGGGGTTTTCGAAGGACCTGTGGATCATTTGGGTTACATCAAGAACCCATTGAGCTGTTCCAACTTAGCACAGTTGTAGAGATCGATCCTACGTGGATCTCATCCTGAGGGTTGGGGGTCTGCACCATCTACACCCTGTGGTCTCCGTTGGTCCTTTTGCAAAATGGGGTATCGATTTCATGACATTTCACCCTCACTTGGTCGAGGGGCATGGTTACATTATTGTAGCCATAGATTATTTTACGAAATGGGTCGATGCGATGCCAACATTCAACAATACCGGAAGAACTGCAACATTATTTTTATTCAATCACATCATTGCTCGGTTTGGTGCTCTTCAAGCTATCGTTATTGACCATGGTAGCCACTTTAGAAACTTCATGATGTTTGAAATCACTAAAAATTTGGGTCTTCACCATGAAAACTCAACACCCTATTACCCACAAGCCAATGACTAAGTTGAAGCAATAAACAAAATCCTCATTACCATGGTTCGACGAATGATAGGGATTCACAAAACGAGTTGGCACATGATGTTGTTTTCAACATTGTGGGCTTACCAGACATCCGTTAAGTCTGCTACTGGGTTTACACCATTCCAGTTAGTCTATGGTCTAGAATCCATCTTTCTGATTGAATGTGAGATACCCTCCCTAAAACTAGCTATCAAATTTCTCCCAAACACTTCTGCCAAAGAAGAACGTCTGTTGTATTAGCACTCTGTAAATTTCCTAGAGGTTGAAAAAGAAGGAATCTACAAAGGTAACTTATCCAACCGCTTTTAAAGCTGGGATCTAGCCCTTCTAGCTTTAGAGAGGGATCTCTCTATATGATTTAGCTTTGTTTTTAATTTATATGTTAGGCTAGGTAAAGGAACAGGTAGGTTTTGTTGTAAAAGTGTTTTTTTGAATTGGTTGAGACAGTCTACACCTCCATTGGGCTATGGGGTCTGTGTTATAATCAATACGAGATATAAACCATAAACATAAAGGAAAACTTCCACAGGGCAAGATAATATACTCACTGGATCTTTAATAGCTTAAATGATGGACAGAAGAAAAGATGAGAAAGACACATTCAACTAAGAAGCAGTTAAGAATTTCTTAATTGAAAACATCAGAAGATAAACATTCAAATCTTTAAAGTCAGAAACAGGGTATCCAAGATAAATCCTGCAACATACGTTACTCTTAAAGACTAGTTTCAGAAAACAAAATGATCACAAAGCAAGGATAACATTTAACTTAGAGAATAAATGTCACCAGTGAATACACGCAAGAATCCTGTAAAGTGCTTCCTCTTTATTAATGGAAGATCTCTTCAAAAATGGTTACATTCTGATAGCACCAGGGTGTACAGATCAACAACCCTCAATACTTCGAAAGGAGAAGTATTTATAATTCAAATTACAAACGTTCCTGTCATAACTGATCAGAATGTGCTCATTCTATTTTTAGTCTAACTAATTTAACTTATCAAAACTGCTTGATGACTTGGTACAACTGCATGCTGAATTTCTGGGGTAGGTTGTTGGCAAGGTTCCTGCACAACCTCTTCTGACTGGACAGGTGACTGGACCTGGACAGCTCATCTGCTAATCGAGCAGATCACAGAGTTCCTCCCATCTAAGATGACTAGGCACAGTGACTTTGAGCAGTCTCCGATACACTTCATCCATTTTCGTATACTTAGCGAATGTAGGCTTAGTGAGGAATATGTATCGAATCTCATGTTGGATACTGATGTCCAACTGCAAAGCGTCCAGGAATGCTTTGCCGGTGATGCTCCCTTGTATGCCAGCAAACTTTGAACTGTCTTTAGACACTTCAGACAGTCTCTTTTTGTAATCTGGGAGTGTCATCCGTTTATCATTAATAACCTTTAGACCGGGGAGACCTTTCTTCTGGAGAGCCTCGATCTTGCTGAAGAACCTTTGTACTCCTTGGTCCATGACCTAAACCTTCTCTTCCAGCTGAAGCATTAGACTTCTTTTGGTCAAAACCCTTTTTACCTCAAGTATGGTTTCTGTTCTGTTATCGATCTTCAGTTATTCTAGCTCTTCTCTGGTCTTAGAATTTAGGAACCTGATGATCTCATTTGCTTGTGTTGGCATGTCTCCCAACTCTACTCTAATTTTCTCAATGGCCTGCTGGCTCCTCTGGACCAACTCGTTCTGCTCAAACATGATTTGGATCATGGGACAAATTTCATTTATGGACTTTGTGATGTCTGTCCATACGTTTTCTTTGACTTCAGCCAAAGTCTTCCCTGCCACTGTTTCCTTTTGGAGGTGATGTAGTTCCTTCCTGAGCTGCTCAT
>JASDQU010437128.1:115283-127212 GCA_032191745.1 Picea mariana | reverse complement strand
AGGCCGCCAATGAAAGACAACAGGCAGTTCTCGGCATTCCAACAGTCGTGGAGAACATCCTTGAAACCACAGTCGTCGCCGACATCAATGAAACGACAGCCGCAAGCAAATAGCCAAAGTGGTCATATGTACCCTCACTGTAAGTTTATTCATCGCATCTTTCTTTGTTTCTCAGCCCGGTTATTCCACTTTCTTAAATACAGATGTATAGGAAAACACTTATACATTTCCATTTATTTTATTTTTCAACTATTGCACTCTATCTTATTTCCACAATCTCATTTCTTGTACATATTTCTCTAATGGTCTGCGGGAGCCCCAATCCCAGTCTACATGACAAACGCATTAAAAATCCGGTTTATATGTAACATACTTTAATCTTTTGGTATATTTCAAAATTTGCAGTACTATGTAACAAACTTTCATTTTTTGACATACTTGAAATAAAAATTGCATTTAAATTTTTATATGTTACAGACTCTATTCTTATCTTTCTGCATTCTGTATAACAAATGCATTTGTTTTTTAATATGTTGGACTTTTATTCTTATCCTTCAACATTTTGTATGGCAAATGCATCTACTCTATTATATGTTACACACTTTTCTTTTTTTATATATTTCAAAATAAATGGCATTCAACAATGCAAGCGTCATTTACATATACCCCATGTTCACAAATGCATTTAAATTTTTATATTACTTATCTCCTATTAATTTTATGTCATCATATATTTTTATCTTTCACCAGTCCATATGGAAAATGCATTTAAATTTCCAAATTTAATCTTGCACTATCAACAAATTTTTTACTTTGTTATATACTTTCAAAAAAATAGGTTTGCTATATACTTTCAAAAATTAGATGTTGTTGTGCCTGTCGACCATCATTTACTTTTTCCCTATTTTCCGTGATTTACATTTTGCACAACATTTCCCTGATATACATTTTGCACCAAACACTTCATTTCATTTACAATTCAACCCCATTTTCCACAATTTGCTTTCTAACCTCCTTGGCAGGGACTGCGCTGCCACGCAACCTTGTTAGAGTTAAAATTTATATGGGTTATGTGGTAGATAATCGTGCAAGTTTAGAAGGTCGAAATGGATATGATGCATTTACTCTATATTATTTTGGACTAGTAGGGGATGCTCATTTCACAAATAACAAGGAGTCACTTGCCAAATCTCCAAACCATTAGGCACATGACAAGAAATCCCAAAGGTTTGATGGAAGGCTCCATGACATAAAGTTAGTTTGGTAATTCATGAGAGGAGGGAACCTTTCCATAACTATCCCCTTTATTGTTTCATTACAATGATAACTTTATGATGCTTTCCCTTGCCATTTATTAGATATAAAGGCCTTTCAAGGGGCCTACGCAATTTAATTAAGGTTGGGGCCTTTCCATCACATACCTAAAGCCAACTAATGATTGTTGCTTGCCCACCCAAAAGGATGATGATGGCCGCCCTTCCAAAGTGGGCCTCATCTTGATGAATGTTTTAGTTATGATTAAAGATGTTTGTGCTTTTGGTGGTGTGCATTGAAAGGTTAAATCTTTTTTTCTAATTATAGTTATAGGTCACTTGAATTGGTATTAACATGATTGTGTGTCTATGACATTTTTTTCAATTACTTAATGTTATTAGACATTTTTCATAATGTTCATAATGGAGCTTACATAATTGGAATTAACTTAATTTGATTATGTGATTTTTCTATTATGAAGTCAAGGAAACATTCTTCTTTCAAATAGCATGCTCTATTTGTACATTTTTTATTTATATTAATAGTTTTTTATATAAGTAAGAGTCGAGTTATTTAAATTCACATTGACAAAAAAATTGACATGCAGACTGAGATTTGAGCCGAGTAGACCTTGATTGATTTCTTACTTAATGTTATTTCAAGCTTGAAAGCTTGAGTAGAACCATATTCAGAATTTGAAAATGTTTGAGAATATCTTAACAAAAAAGAAAAGTGTAGACAATTTCATGATAATAAGGATAAGTTGTCCCATGACTACCATATCATATGCTAGCATAACATGGACAAAAAAACATATATACTAGAACCTCAAAGAGAGATCAAAATCAGAAAAACTTTGTGCTAATCTTCATCGCCTACAAGGGAAATGTGGTTCTAAGGATTATCTCCATCCTGGTTCTCTTTAATATCTTCTTCATCCTTTGGTTCTTTGTAGTATTATATCCCTTGTTCAGATCCCTCGATGGTGTTTAGAACACAATAGTAGTTATCATTGAGTTGGTGCAACTCTTCTAGGATGGTGTCCAAGATAGGGTTTCCTTTCTCTAAGACAAATTCCATATGTCAGGCTATCATCTCCTTTGTGTACTAGTGTAATCCAATAATGAGAAAGCATATAGAGTTTGGCTCATTGAGAGCCTTTGGGATGAGGGGCTCCAATTCCTTGTTTATTTTCTTACTATCATTGACAACGCTTCTAGCACAAACCTTATCTTCCAACTTTTCAAGGTTTTGGGTTGTGGTATATAAGAAGAGACTCCAAATTTTGGTAGTTGGAGTGAGTCTATTGGGGGTATCATCCTTGTGAACCCTATGCTCAGGAGGTTTACCTCTAGCTCTACGTCTAGGAAGGTTTGGCCTTTATGCTTCCTCTCTGTCCTTCAAATTGTATGTTTCATAAACATTGATAGGTACCTTGTAATCCATCTTTTCCATTGATCCTTTAACTCCTTCATCTTTGGCCACAATGCTCTTCAAATTCGATTTGTTCCCCAAGTGTTTTTTATGAAGAGGAAGCACAATTAAAAGATTACCATAAGCCATTTGATTCATTATGGGAGTGATAATGAGAATGATTTTAGCTCCATGTTAGAGATCCATAATCTTCCATAACCCCTACTTTATTTGATATCTTACCCTATTTATCATTCATAGTGCACTTTCATCCAGAGCCAAATCCGAACTGGAAAAATCTAATCTCTCCCTTCACATTCCCTCTACTCCTACATGAATACCAAATGTTCCCACTTTGGAGGACAATTGGATGATACATTGTCACATGTTGTATTGATTACAAAGGACTCACTCTTCCCTATCACCCTATCTAGATGTTTATTTATATAGTTGAAAGAAACATTTTAGAAAAAAAATTATGAAAAATAGAAGAACTAGTATTTTTCTCATAACCATTTATTTTCCAAGGAAAACGTCATGGGGAAAACCAAGGGATACTTCCCCACATTCATGGATGGCATCCCTAGTAAACACGTTGATGTAGACTAGTGCATCTCACTAAGGAGGGAACTAGGCACCTCCTAGCATGGAATTAGCCCAATGCCTAGTAACATTGGTAACCACTGATTGAGATAACCCTTTATGGAACTAGCGTAATGCCCAAGAACATTGTAAACAACCATTAGCCCAATGTCTAGCAACATTGGTAACAACTGATTGAGATAACCCTTTATGGAACTAGCCCAATGCCCAACAACATTGTCAACAACCCCTATAACACCTTGGGTTTCTTATAACCAAAATTGCAAAGTAATCTTATATGAATATTTTAGATAATTTATTAACTTTGGTGGATTTATTTTAGATATTTTAGATAATTTATTAGTTCGTTGCCCGCTCCTTAATAGCTACTGTACATCGGTCGAGTGCCTATCTATACTATAGTGAATGCTATATCCCTCGACCGGGAGAGAAACTTTAGTTGCTCTGCAATTGTCTTAGTGTGTGCCGTAACACGCTAACTCATATATAATATAACGCCAAAAACTAACCATTTCTGTAACTAGATATAGAATAAAAAGGGAACAAAACACCATTCTAAAGCCATTCAAGTTCATTTTATATCTAAAATGTTAAATTTGTGCAATTTTTGTTTATATTAATAATTAAAAAACACTTAATAAATAAACCAAAAACCTAATATTTTTCTTTAACAAAAATTCCAAATTCATCTAATTCATAATCATTCTCTTATGTAATTTATTAACTACATCTAATTTATAATCACCATCCTATGTAATTTATTAACTTCAATTGAGTTATTGTAAGAGGAAAATTTCAAAATTAATTGGAAAAAAATTTAATCATCTTTGACTAAATTATTATTTATATATTTTTATTTTGTTTTAATTATAATAATATAAAAATATATTTACTAAATTTTAACTTAAAAATAATACTTAACTCAAATCACACTAACAAACTTATTATAATTTATCTATTACTATTTTTCACACACCCATGTTTGTTTATTATTTCATACTTAAAACATGGAATTGCTTTTAAACATGTTATTTTTATATTGCATATAATATTTATTATTTTATGATTTATAACTATTTTGTTTGTAGAACATATTTATTATTTCATGTTTCATAATAAATGGAATCTCAAATTTATGACATTCATGAGATATTGTAGATAATATTTATTATTTCATGATTCATAACTATTTTTTATTTCAAATTCATTATTGCAGATAATATTTATTATTTCATTATTCATAACTATTTTTTATTACAAAACATGTTTATTATTTCATGTTTTATAATAAATAGAATCTCAAATTCATGTTAGAAAATCTAAATCTAACAAATAATATTTATTATTTCATGATTCATAATTATTTTTTGTTGCAAAATATGTTTATTATTTCATGCTTCATAATAAATGGAATCTCAAATTCATGACAATCTAGATTGATTAATCTGTTTAAATAATGCTCATGCTTCGTAATAAATGGAATCTCAAATTTATGAAATAAATAATACTCATGCTTCATAATAAATGGAATCTCAAATTCATGCCAGAAACTCTAAATCTAGATTGATTAATCTGTTCAACTAAACTTTGCTTTTGTCTATTAAATAAATAGGCTCATGGAGATTCTCAATATCTTGTGCATAAATTATTGCAACTCATGAACCACCAACTTGATACAAAATGCATATGTGAATGATATCCTTGGGAAGGGAGAAAGGCTATGGAGAAAACCTGTCTTTCATTAATGCTTATTTGAAAAGCAAGAATCATTCACTGATTGTGGTCATGACTTTATGCTCCAACCATCCTTCTTGTTTCTTTTTATAATACAGGGAATGGATTAAATATATATACCACCAGAGGATGGGAATTATGACACATACAGTGGGCCACAGTCTCTTTGCCTTATTGTATCTAGAAAAATAAAATAATGCAAAAGTCAATAGCAGTTGTTGCTGAGGGTGGGCCTCCTCTTCACCAAATACATTTCATTCATTTGAAACACATCATTTGGAAGATAAACATTAAAATCATGCACTGTGAGTACGTGGAGGATTAAGTAGCATATTATTATTCAAAAATAAATCAAAAACCTTTATATGTACGAGGGTGGGATTGGAGAGAAGGAATACCAATAGTCGATTGGCTTTTTTTCTCAAATGAGTAGTAAAGTGTTGAATAATAGTGAAAAAATAGCTATAATATAAGAGACTATTACAATGCAGATATGAGTAGCAAAGTGTGAAGTTGAATAATAGTAAAAATTAGCTATAATATAAGAGACTATTACAGTGCAGATATGGAAAAAGTGTACATAATAATTATGCAGTTTTGGCCATACTAATTATGCAGCCTTGGCTTTATTATGCGTGGTGAATATTTTATAGCTTGGTGAATATATTTATGTCTTAGTGCGGGATGGTTGAAACATTCAGCTATTTTATTTATAAATAAATAAAAAATTGTAATTTTTTTATATCAAAACAGAAACTATTATATTAAATCATTAATCTAATTTTGATCACTATCAAATATATATTTACAATTTGATTATAATTAATATATACTTACAATTTGATTATAATGATCAAATTCATTTAAACAAAACTTTTATGCACTCAAAAATGATTCTAGATACTTGTAAGCAGAGTATAACAACTTTTCCAAATATATGTGAGCCTTTCTTCTTATCTCTCCATCCTTTGTTGTTTTTAAGGAGGTTTGCATAATCAACTCATAATAATATTGTATAAGTTGTTCCAAATTCTATACACAGTAAAAATTTGCATGAACAACAACTTTACATTTAATCATAGATTACAAATTTTTTGATCAACTTAAACACATTTCAAACATCTTCAACTAATTATTCTTACTTCAAACATTTCAATAAAACCAACATTTCAAATTTATATCATTATAGATTAATAACATTCTCACTCATCTTAATTAATTATACATAATAACTCTCCCAACACTATAAACATATATATACAAATATGAAATAGCTAAGATATTTTACATATCAAATATCAAAAATCTATTTACCAACATGAAATATTTAAGTATAAAGTTTAAAAACTTATTTTTAAAATAAATACTATGTCAATTTTTTCAATTTTATAATGAATACTATTTCGTGTAAAATTTATATTCAAAATAAAATATTTATAAATATTATTTTAATAAAAATAAAAAGTAATATTAAATTAAGATATTATTTACATGAAGTTAAAGAATATAAATAACTTAAGTAGTTCAACTTTTTTTATAAAAAATGTACTCAAGCTTTACCTTTTTAAAAAATTTAAATAAATGTGTATGTTCACTCCAAGTATTGATGTTTTGGTAGTTGCGGGAGGTATTAACCTTCAAGTGTAACCTTTGTACTTAGAATAGAATATTCAGGAAGTAAGAGAACCATTAAACAGATTTGTGAAAACCCTAGAAGAGAAGTTGACCCAAAGTGAATAATAATAAAGTATTAAAAGGCTCCAGAAAGTGAGGTCGACCCCACATGAAAAGACACCTTGGCATACTAGTATAAATAGAGGCTAGGATCTCCTCATTTAGACACTTTCTCACTTAGCAGAAGGAGGGTGCAAGTCTGAGGAGGAGCAGTTGCAGTTGCAACAGAAGGAGGCGCAAATCTAGAGAGGATGGTGTAGCAGTTGTCGTAGTGTAATCTCAGTCTTTCTGGTATCTCTCTTGCGTATTTCTCTTGGTAAAAGTATGCTTCTATTAGTAGAGGTATGTTCTCTTGGTATTGTGTTGTTGTTGCAACAGTGGTGTTTCTGGTTACGGTTTATCTGTTGGATCTAGTGTGGACTTGTCAAAATCATTCTATATAAGAAAAGGTGAGTGTGCTCAGGGGTGGCATACAGAATTCCCATGGTTGGGTGACAATGATGTGACAGTGTATATGGTTAAACAAGCATACCAACATTTTAACATGGTATGAGAGCTAGTTTCCTTCCTAACAGTCTAACCGTTGGAAGGAACATCTTCAGTTTCCGCCACTTTCAAGCTCCTTGAGCACTTACTAAACCCACCACGAAGGTCATCTAAGTAGGGTGCATCTTTCCCCCAGATCAGATCTCCAAAATTATGAAATTGAAAAATTAGGGTTTCCTCATAAATCCCTAGGTCTGCAGTGCCAGTTGCAGCACTAGTTGTAGTGCCAACACCAGTTGCAGTACCAGTTGTAGTGAAAGTTTATGTGAAGTGTTGGGCCTAAATTTTAGTTTTCCTAGTGCTCCCTACCCTAGTGCATCTACAACTATCTTCAAATTGCAAGTTGGAGCACTTTGAAATTTTTGGGTTCGTCATTGCTTGTCGATGTTGCCGATGGTGTTGTTACCTGCCGTTGTTTGTCATTGTTGTCGGAGGTATGTAATTGTATATGTTTAAACAATATCACTACCTTGAGGGTGTTTGCAGGAGAAGAGATCTTTTGTCCAACACCAATTGTAGATCCAAAGGGATCTCAGATCCAGCACATTCAGAGGAACAATGCACTCCAGGTTTGATTGTTTTGATATGTCTCTAGCTGTTATGGAATTATTGTAATATTATGAACATCTAGGTTGAATTTTGATCTATTAAAGTTATGTTTATTTATGGTCGAAGTGAAAGTTATAAGTTGACCTGAGTCAAAGTATTAAATAGATTGAGGTTGAGATTTTAGAGTTTATTTGCATTATATTTACTAACTTGGATTTATGTCAAGAAAGCATATTGTCTTAGTACATGGGACAGGTTGGAAAGAATACTTGTCATCGTGAGTGAAGGAGACTCAGAAGAAAAGTAACAACACTCATTCTTGAAGATAAGACTCTAGGTTCCAGGTTTGATTGATTAAATTGATAAGTTTCCAATTTGCACATATCAAGTTTGATAAATGCTATATTACAAGTAAACACTATAGTTGTGACAACAATATTTGAAAGGTTTTAATACTGCTAGATACAATGAATACTTGGTAGCATGTGAGTACTATTGATAGATGAACTAACATCTCCTCTAGGAGATATTTCTTGTTTTTCTTCTAGGCATGTCACCTTGGTAATGCTATACCATGAAATTGTATTTTATTCTTGTTAACATAGATATGTTCTTATGAAAATGTTATTATGTGTTTAGCTCTTGTTTCTCTTGTCTCGGGTAGGTTATCTTGTAAATTCCATGGAGGTTACCATGGATGAATGATTGGTCACAACACTAGAAGAGTGTTGTTCCTATTTCTTATTAATGTTTTTTTTATTTTGGCTCTTGTTCCAGATAGGTCACAAGTGATAGCTCTGAGAAGGAGCTACTATAACGATTGTTCTCGTTATTGTTTTTATTATTATTATAAGATTATTATTCTTGTCTATTGTTTTTCCTTGTTATTGATCTTGTTCTGAGAAGGTCACAGGTGATAACTCTGAGGGAAGCTATAGTGACAGTTGCAAGCGACAACATATTAGATGGTCTCTAGTTTGAGACAAGGAGCAGACTATCCAGATAAGAAGTTGTATACACGACCACATACATCCATGTACCAAAGAAAAAGAGGACAAAGTATGGTAATTTTGTGAGATACAGTGTATCTCATATGGAGATTGATTGTAAGGAGAAGAAGGCTACAAATATGACCAAACAAATCCATCTAGTGCATTTGATCACTCTTCAGATCATCAGGAAGAGTTAGTAGAGCTAGAAGGGCCTACCCAGAATCATTGCAGTAACCAAGAAGAGACCAGCATGGGCTCGTGACACTTTGCAGGATGCAAAGATATATAGCATTGATGCGCCATATCATGAAGAGAAGATGGTTACACCAGTGGTGAGGCAAACGCCCCCACCAAGTACCAGCTGAGAAGGAGCTAGAGTTTAGAGGGAGTCAACCCTCAGGATCGAGTAGGGAGGAGAAACCTCCTCAGATCGTCCATAGGATATTATACTTCAGAGGAGATCATCACATAGTGAGGGATAACATGGATCCGTAGATTATATAGACTGAGAGGGAAAATGGAAACTCAGAGTGAGCCTGATCTCAGAGAGATTCAGTGGCTTAGAGACTTTCATTCATAAAGTATTCCTCCTCAAATTCATATGGGAGAGAGAGACATCTTCCAAGATTGACATAAAGATACCATGAGTTGAGGAGGATATATTGTAGCCTCAATGACATCTAGGAGATGTGAGATCTCTTGGAAGGATTCCCTTGTTTCAATAGACTTTGCTACAGTGATAGAGGAGGAACCCAGTCAGAAGGACTATGGATCTTTTATTTGGTTCTGAAACCAGAAGGGAAGTCAATGGTGACTTCCAAGTTGATATACAAGATCAAGCATGTTGCAAATAACAGTATAGAGATGTACAAAGCTTGATTTTTGGCCAAAAGTTTCTTCCAGCAAGAGGGAGAATGTTATGATGAGACACTTGCTCCAGTAGCCAGAAGAAGTGTACATAGAGCAGCCACAAGATACATGAGGAGGAGTCTCATGTCTCCAGGTTGAAAAAGGATTTGAACGACACCCAGGGCATGACATGCAAAATCAAACAATTTCCTGATGAGCTTGGGATTTACTAAGAGTAAAGCAGATTCCAACCTTTACTACAAGATTGTGGATGGTGGACCAGTGCTATTACTATTATATGTGGATGAACTTCTTTTAACAGGAGATGAGAATCTCATCACTAAGAGTAAGAGGAATCTTGATACAGAGTTTGAGATGAAAGACCTGGGTATGATGCATTATTTCTTAGGTCTGGAGGTATGGCAGAGACCGAGTGAAATTTTCCTTAACCAAGGAAAATATGTTGTAGATATTCTGAAGATATTTGGAATGATGGATTGTAAATCCATACCTATACTGATGGTGACAAATCTGAATTTATTGAGTGATACATCTTCAGAGATAGTGGATGCCACCATGTATAGACAGATGATTGGTTCATTAATGTACTTAACGAACACAAGGTCAAACATATGTTTTTTGGTGAACACATTGAGTCAGTATATGGTTGAGCCGAGACATGTTCACTTGATTGCAGAAAAACATGTGATGAGGTACCTGAAGGGTACAATTGAATATGGACTCAGATATGCTTCAAATCATGAGATAAACCTGCAAGGATTTAATGATTCAAATTGAGACTGTAGTGTTGCAGACCGGAAGAGTACATTTGGATGTTGCTTTAGTTTGGGATCAGCTATGATCTCATGTTTTAGCAGGAAGAAGACGAGTGTGCCACTCAGTACAACTGAGGCGGAATATATAGCATCATATCAACTAGCAATGAAGCAGTGTGGCTTCAGAAGTTGCTTACAGGATTATTTGATCTCGAGTTAGAGGTGACTTGTATTTGGTGTGACAACCAGAGTTGTGTGAATTTGTCAGAGAATATGGTGTTTCATCCAAACATATCAAGATCAGGTACCATTATATGAAAGATATGGTGCAGAAGGGAGCAGTGAAGCTCGAGTATGTGTTACAGATGCGACTCCAGATAGCAGCATGGTATAGTGTGGACATAAGGTTTTCATGCCCGGGCACTGACTGTGGCACCAGAAAGGATAATGTGTACGTGGATCCTTTGGGGTGAGCGTGTTTTCCTAGTTGTGGAGGTCCAACCAATTTGTGTGGTTGGACGCTTCATGCACATCCTTCGGGGAAGGCGTGCCTCCGACACAGCTAAAGGGCCAACCTGGTGTGTTGGACATCACCTACTCCAGTGAAATAGTTGGGTACGTTGATACATAGCTACTCCAGTGAAATAGTCTGGTACATTGTTATATTTCTACTTCAGTGAAATAGACTGGTACGTAGGTACTCGAGTAAAATATTTGGGTATATTGCTACTCCAATGAAATAGTTTGGTACACATACCTAATCTAGTCAAATGGTTTGGTACACTGAGGCATAGGTACTCCAATGACATAGTCAAGTATGTTGAGACATAGATACTACAGTGAAATAGTCTGGTACATTGTTATATTGCTACTCCAGTGAAATAGTTTGGTACGCATGTTACATTGGTGTGCCAACCAGTGGGACTTATTCATATGAGAGCGTAGTCGGTGAGATCCCACATGAGAATTATCCCCTTGATGACTTATTCATGTGAGAAATTTGTTTGTGTCACCATGTTACCTATTTCTACATGAGATGGTTGTTTCTATGACTGTATATCTAGTGCCTGGTTATTGTGGACCAAAAGAAAGTCCAATCATGAGTACTTTGCCAACTAGTGGGATTTGTTTTATGTTGGATGCATGACTGTGAAATGACCATCAGATAGTTTGTGTGTGTGACTATGACAGAGTCTATGTGGCTATGATGGTGATACTTGTGACATGATATGTTTGATCATGAGATGGCATGTGTGGCCATGCTACTTGAGACATGATCTGTTTGATAATGAGATATCCTATGTGGCTATGGTGATGCTACTTGTAGACTGGTCTGCAAGACCATGTGAGTCTTTACCATGTCGTGTGAGATGGATGGATTTGATTGAGACCATTACATGAAGAACATCTCAGTTAATACCTCCCTAGCTAAGAGGGAGTGTTGATGTTTTGGTAGTTGTGGGAGGTATTAACCTCCAAGTGTAACCTTTGTACTTAGAATGGAATATTCTTGAAGTAAGAGAACCATTAAATAGATGT
>JASDQU010437128.1:93496-107129 GCA_032191745.1 Picea mariana | reverse complement strand
TTTGTACTTAGAATGGAATATTCTTGAAGTAAGAGAACCATTAAATAGATGTGTGAAAACCCTAGAAGATAAGTTGACCCAAAGAGAATAATAATAAAGTATTAAAATGCTCCAGAAAGTGAGGTCAAACCCACATGAAAAGACACCTTGGAAGACTAATATAAATAAGGCTAGGCTCTCCTCATTTAGACACTCTCTCACTCAGTAGAAGCCTAAAGGAGGGTGCAATTCTAAGGATAAACATTTGCAGCAATTGTATTTGCAGCAGAAGGAGGTGCAAGTCTGGAGAGGATGGTGCAGCAGTTGTCGTGGTGTAATCTCAGTCTTTCTGGTATCTCTATTTTGTGTTTCTCTCGGTAAAGGTATGCTTCTATTAGTAGATATATGTTCTGTTAGTATTGTGTCGTTGATGTAGCAGTGGTGTTAATGGTTAGGTTTTATCTATTGGTTCTAGTGTAGACTTGCCGAAATCATTCTATCTAAGAAAAGGTTAGTGTGCTCAGGGATGGCATAGTGAATTCCTATGGTTGGGTGACAATGATGTGACGTTGTCTATGGTTAAATCAGTATACCAAAATTTTAACACCAATAACTATAAGTCACTCCTCGGATGGGGTGTTGGGGAGGAGGGGGATATCAAATATTGAGTCAATGGCCCACGTGGACTTGCAGTAGGGAAAGAGGAGCCCGCCACATCCATCCATGCAAAACCTGGAGAATGTTAACATTGACAATCCTTCGATATCAGTAGATGACCAATTTAATGTGATGTGAGTGTGGCACATGTTCCCTAGACACCAGACCCTTCGAGCTTAGCCGTCATGGAAAAATGGAGAAGGAGGTGGCATGCAACATTATTCCAGGGTTCTCTCAGTGGGACGATAAGTACTGAGAAGATTCAATGTTGAATTTAATACGATGCAAGCCCAATGCCAATGCCTCATTTTCTGGACCGTTCAGGATAAATCATCAAGGAGGAATGCAGAACGAACATGCCAAAGGAACTAGACCAGTCTTTTCTCTCCGGGATAGCAAGAAATTGATGAAAATCCAAGGTAGAATATCCTAGACCGGCTTAGCAGGCAATGGTAGCGACATTCGAGAGCAGTGTGAAACACTCAAATCATCTCTAGTTCACATAAGTCTTGGATTTTGGAAGAGGATCATGGGTTCGATGTCACGTCATCGAGGATATAGGCATGGGGGGGCGCACCAATGGAGCCACCCACCAACAATCTGGGAGAGAGGACCTCCAATACCCATGTACAATGAGATGCTCGAGCCTTGGTGACAACATTCCATATGACCACCCCGCCAAACATTCAAGCACACCTGGAGGACGTGGAATCCAAATTTTTCCTAGAACATAGGTTAATGTCAAACTAGGTGATGGAAAAGGAAATCATCAATTAGATTTTGGATATTGGCAACTCGAGAGGTCGCGAAACTAAATATTGGAAAACAGTAGAGCTATACTAGCACCTCAAGATGTTGTTGGGTAAGATGCTCCAAACCAGAGAGGATGCTCATAATACAATTCAATTGCAATTGGAGGAGTTCAACCTATTTTTTTGAGAGTTCTTGTCTCGTCTCTCACCTTCTAGCTCTGTGAAGACAACAACAATGTCAAAGAATTTCCCACCAGAGGCTCTTGAGCCACCTTAGGAGCCTAAGGCATCCTCACTAGATGATTGAATAGTATGTACTTATTTTTTGTTTTTTGTATCATGATGGACAACAATAGATATGACATAGCCTTCAGTAGACTTCAGATATTTCTTTACAACATTTACATAGCTAGACATAATATAAAAAAGAACTTGGTTTAGACCCAATGGATATAAGACTTATTTCTTTGTTGTCAGTTTGGTTTCTCAAGTGGCAGGTTGACAACAAAGAATTTTCATATGAATTTCCCATAACTAGATTAATATAAGTTGTTACTTGTGCTTACAAAAAAAACAACTATATAAGCCCCAAACTAACATAGAAAGTATATATCAATTAAGCATAGGATTTTGATAAACTTATATTAATTAGGCATAAGATTTTGACAAGATAAACAATTGTTAGTAATTATATTCATAAAATACAAAGTGTTGTAATAATTTTAAAAATTTTATATAACATATTAATAATTCTTGAAACATCAACCAAACCATTATTTCCTATGATTGTAAACATTATTACATCTTTTGTGGGAAAACCCTAGCTTAATTGATCGCAGAGATGAAGGGTGATTTTTCATGGTGATGGGTGGCATGTTAAGGGTTTCCTGACTCTAGCTCAGGGGCTAAGTCATCGGTCATATGGATTTTTTTTAACGCATTTTCATTTGGCCCAATGGCAATGGCATCGATCATAGGAATATGGGATTGTTGGCGGTGGTTTCCGTATTATATGTGATAGATGTGAAGCGGTGGTGGCACGGTACAAGCGACATTGAATTCAAAGCACAGGGCCTCTTCCTAGATCATATGGAACATGACATAGTTGATTACGATGAGGATGGATTGAGATTGGATGAAATCTTCCTCTCTTACAAGAACTTCCTCCATATGTAGAATCTTAGGCGGGCAGTTTATTTGGCTGGCGTGGACCCGTTGGATTGGTTAGGCTTTGGTTCAGGCACATCAATTTCTTTGAGGAGGGAACATTCACTTTGGGGTGATGGGAGACTTCAATATGATGCATCAAACTTCAATCAACAAGCTCCAAGGAAATCAAAATCTATGGGGGCTTCTTTGGCCAGATATCACTCCTCTCCTCTGCATGTAGGTTGTTTGTTGTTGAAGATAAAAAAAAAACAATTGATGGAAAGTTTGTAAGGAGAAGAGAAGTATGGTGGTGGGAGTGGACGTGGAGATATGGGCCATCCTGGATCTTCTAGGCTGAACCACTGTTGATAGGCTTTGTGGGAAAGTAGTTTTGGCACCTTCATTAGAAGCTTGGCTGGACGAAAATTGGATGAGGGTTAGAAGATACCACCGAGAATTCCACACCCTCTCATGGGGATGTATATGTTTCAAGTTCCTTACTAAGGAGGATTAGACAAATGCCTTTTACAGGGACTAGGGATAGGGCCCCTCGTCTAATTTTAAAAGAATGGGATATTTCCTTCAACCTTACCCATGATGTGTTCTCCCCTTCAAAGGTCTAGATAATCCTATTGAATCTCCCATTGGTCTTTTGGCAAGAGGATATTCTCATTTCAATTGGAAACAATATAGGGAATTCTATTAGATGTGACCTAGGATGGGATATGAAAATGGACACGAGATGGTTTAGGTCCAGATTGAGGTGGATTTAAAGGAAGGCCTTTTGGATGAAATAGAATTGGTTTGGGGAGGATTCTCTTGGATGAAGAAAATTGATTATTGGCATGTCTCCTTCCGCTACTTTGGACGTCATAAATTCAAGCATTTGTAGGCTCATTGCAGAAGCCTGCAGGGGAGTTGTTTTGTGGAAAGGCGAAAGACAAAGCCAAAGGTGGTAGAAGTGGAGATAAGTTCACTCGTCATAGTTCTCTAGGTGTCCTCCCCAATGGATTATTTGGAAGTGAACCTCAATAAGAATATTATCTCTGATGATTTGAATCATTCTAAAATATTGCATAGGTCCCATCAGTAGAGATAAATTCTATTCCTCATATCACTATCTCAAAGGTGTTTTCTTCCCCCATAAAAAGCAATGGGGGCATGGGGTAGCTTCTTCCTCTTCAAAGGCCCGTATCTCTTTGCATGGGTCTTCTCCTCCCTCTCCTCTTCTCCATGTTTCCTCCCCCTCTTCAAAAGGTGCTCTTTTTCAATCCCCTCCCTCTGAATATTTTTTGAAAAGGCCTAGTTCTAAATCCTCCATAAAATCGAACTACATGCTTCATTCAAAGGTGAAGAAAGGAAAGGAAGATTTTTATGCAAAGGGATTGACCTTGGACAAGGGTTTCGGGGGTCATGCAGGTAGAGAATACATGATTTCTTTAACACAAATACAGGCCATCAAAAAGATAAGGAGTGTTAAAAAAACTACCATTGTGTGGGCCCTTAGAGAAGGGATAGCCCAGGCTAGGGGTTATAAATTATTATTTTTTCTTTTAGTTATAGAGGGGTTGGGGGAACCCTAAAATTCCTTTCCCTAAAAAAACTGGTGCTGACGTACAAGTCGGATTTTATCATGTTACAACAAACAATGTGTAGTGGAGTCAAAGCGACTGAGTATCTTCATAGATGGTTAAAAGATTGGTATTTTGTACCATGATTATGTGGGCCTCTCTAGAGGTTTACTCTCTTCATGGAGTCCACAATTTTAGGTTATTTCCTCTTCTCATATTCCATCTATTTTAGTGGTAGATTTTGAGAATCCTTTTCTTAATGTCTCTTTCAGAATGATTAATTTGTATGGGTTGTATGCTCATCATATTCATTTTTGGGAAGGGCTAGGTGGCTCGGGTATTTTAAATGCAACTAATATTATCTTGGGTGGGGCTCTAAATTTCACCTCTCCTTAAGATAGGTTTGGGGAGTCTCCCCTCATCTAGATTCCCAAGGAATATTTCTTCTCCCATTGGATTGAAAAGAATCAATTGGTTGACTTGGAGCCTGCAAAATTGGTAGAAACCTGGCATAATGGAAGAAAAGGAAATGATTTTGCTTCCAAAAGACTAGATAGCTTCCTTATATTATAGGGTATGATTGAGAACCCATGGTCTTTCAATTCGAGGGTGGTAGTAGGGGGAATATCCGATCACATGCCTATTCTACTGGAGATTGATAAAAAAAGGTTATAGACCACCTTCCTTGATCAAATTTAATAATGCTTGGCTTCAAGAAGAGGAGTATAAAAGGATTGTATTGTTTACGTGGACTCCTTTGGATGAATATGAGGGTCACTCCTACATGCATCAATTCATATTCAATATTTCAAAAATAAAATAAAAAAATGCTACAATTGTATGGGATAAATCATTCAATATGAATGTAAAGCCCTTCCCTGGACTTCATAGCTAAAAGTAAAATTGAAATCTAATACCATGTGTAAACCTTAATAGTAAATTTTATAACAGTAATTTCCAGCAATTAAATTCTTATATTTCACATTTAAAACATAATCTCAATATTTATAACTTGATTAAAAGCAACACAGTGAACCAATAAAATACCTCGTGAAAATGTTGTCCTTTGAATTGTTGAAACCATCTTCTACCAAAATCTTGAAACTGCCTGAAGTTGTTTCCTCTCGGCCAACTAGGAACAGAGCCTCTCTAGCTCCCTAGCTTCAAGAAATCATATTTCCTGACCTCCGAGCCCAAAATACCAGCAACACAATCCCACTAGTAAAAACCCACCAAGAAATTTTCCCCTTTCCTCCTCTCCAAAATTGTGTTGCCTTTCCCACTCTTTTGGTTTCTCCCTTCTCCTCCCAAAATAATGAACCACTCTCCAAGTCCAACCCCCCTTCCTTATCCTCCTCTCTTGACTCCTCCCCCCATTAATTTCCCATATTGCTTATATTTTCTCATTAATTCTTTCACCTACCTTTAATACAATAAAATAATAACTTTTTTGATTGTTGCATTCCTGAATTTAAAAGATAAATATAAAATTTCATTAACTTATTAATTAATTTACTTAATTTAAACTAAATTAATCATAATAATTAAATTGAATTAGTTTGGTATTACATACACTCACCCTTCAAGAAACTTCATCCCGAAGTTATAGCTTACAATACAAGGGTAGCAATAACATGATTCATACATCTCAATTAGATATGCACATCATCAACTTAAACATCCATAAATACTAGTATACATGTTCAAAGCATGTATGTATAGCTAGCACATACAAGACTCACATATGTACTAATCACAGAAATTATCACATCTATACTATACATCGGTAGAGTGCCTATCTATACTATAGTGAATGCTATATCCCTCGACCGGGAGAGGAACTTTAGTTGCTCTCCAATTGTCTTAGTGCATGCAGTAACACGCTAACTCGTATATAATATAATGGCAAAAACTAACCATTTCGGTAACTAGATATAGAATAAAAAGGGAACAAAACACCATTCTAAAGCCAGTCAAGTTCATTTTATATCTAAAATGTTTAATTTGTACAATTTTTTTATATTAATAATTAAAAAACACTTAATAAATAAACCAAAAACTTAATATTTTTCTTTAACAAAAATTCCAAATTCATCTAATTTATAATCACTCTTCTTTAACAAAAATTCCAAATTCATCTAATTCATAATCACTCTTTTATGTAATTTATTAACTTCATCTAATTCATAATCACCATCCTATATAATTTATTAACTTCAATTGATTTATTATATATAATTTATCAACTTCAATTGATTTATTGTAGGAGGAAAATTTCAAAATTAATTGGAAAAAAAATTAATCATTTTTTATTAAATTATTATTTATATATTTTTATTTTGTTTTAATTATAATAATATAAAAATATATTTACTAAATTTTAAGTTTAAAATAATACTTAACTTAAATCACACTAACAAATTTATTATAATTTATCTATTACTATTTTTTACACACTCATATTTGTTTATTATTTCATGCTTAAAACATGGAATTGCTTTTAAACATTTTCATTTTTATATTGCAGATAATATTTATTATTTCATGATTTATAACTATTTTGTTTGCAGAACATATTTATTATTTCATGCTTCATAATAAATGGAATCTCAAATTTATGGCATTCATGAGATATTGTAGATAATATTTATTATTTCATGATTCATAACTATTTTTTATCTCAAATTCATGGCATTTATTATATATTGCAGATAATATTTATTATTTCATGATTCATAACTATTTTTTGTTGTAAAACATGTTTATTATTCCGTGCTTTATAATAAATGAAATCTCAAATTCATGCCAGAAAATCTGAATCTAACAGATAATATTTATTATTTCATAATTCATAATTACTTTTTGTTGCAGAACATGTTTATTATTTCATGCTTCATAATAAATAAATGGAATCTCAAATTCATAACAGAAAATCTAAATCTAAATTGATTAATCTGTTTAAATAATGCTCATGCTTCGTAATAAATGAATAAATGGAATCTCAAATTTATGAAATAAATAATACTCATGCTTCATAATAAATGGAATCTCAAATTCATGGCAGAAACTCTAAATCTAGATTTTTGATTAATCTGTTCAACTAAACTTTGCTTTTGTCTATTAAATAAATAGGCTCATGGAGATTCTCAATATCTTGTGCATAAATTATTGCAACTCATGAACCACCAACTTGATACAAAATGCATATGTGAATGATATCCCTAGGGAGGGGAGAAAACCTGCTTTTCATTAATGCTTATTTGAAAAGCAAGAATCATTCACTGATTTTGGTCATGACTTTATGCTCCAACCATCCTTGTTGTTTCTCTTTATAATACAGGGAATGGATTAAACATATATACCACCAGAGGATGGGAATTATGACACATACAGTGGGCCACAGTCTCTTTGCCTTATTGTATCTAGAAAAATAAAATAATGCAAAATTCAATAGCAGTTGTTGCTGTCTGAACGCTGGAGTCTTGAGATTCAGCGAAAAGGGACACACAGGGTGGGCCTCCTCTTCACCAAATACATTTGATTCATTTGAAACACATCATTTGGAAGATAAACATTAAAATCATGCACTGTGAGTACGTGGAGGATTAAGTAGCATATTATTATTGAAAAATAAATCCAAAACCTTTATATGTATGAGGGTGGAATTGGAGAGAAGGAATACCAACATTTCAAATTTATATAATTATAGATTAATAACATTCCCACTCATCTTAATTAATTATACATAATAACTCTCCCAACACTATAAACATATCTATACAAATATGAAATAGCTAAGATATTTTACATATCAAATATCAAAAATCTATTTACCAACATGAAATATTTTTAGTTTAAGTATAAAGTTTAAAAATTTATTTTTAAAATAAATACATGTCAATTATTTCAATTTTATAATGAATACTATGTCTTAAAATATTCAAAATAAAATATTTATAAATATTATTTTAATAAAAACAAAAAATAATATGAAATTAAGATATTATTTACATGAAGCTAAAGAATATGAATAACTTAAGTAGCTCAACTTTTTTTTATAAAAAATGTACTCAAGTTTTACCTTTTTACAAAACTTAAATAAATGTGTATGTCCACTTTAAGTATTGATGTTTTGGTAGCTGCTGGAGGTATTAACCTCCAAGTGTAAACTTTGTACTTAGAATAGAATATTCAGGAAGTAAGAGAACCATTAAACAGATTTGTGAAAACCCTAGAAGAGAAGTTGACCCAAAGTGAATAATAATAAAGTATTAAAAGGCTCCAGAAAGTGAGGTCGACCCCACATGAAAAGACACCTTGGCATACTAGTATAAATAGAGGCTAGGATCTCCTCATTTAGACACTCTCTCACTTAGCAGAAGGAGGGTGCAAGTCTGAGGAGGAGCAGTTGCAGTTGCAGCAGAAGGAGGCGCAAATCTAGAGAGGATGGTGTAGTAGTTGTCGTGGTGTAATCTCAGTCTTTCTAGTATCCTTCTTATGTATTTCTCTTGGTAAAGGTATGCTTCTATTAGTAGAGGTATGTTCTCTTGGTATTGTGTTGTTGTTGCAATAGTGGTGTTTATGGTTAGGGTTTATCTGTTGGTTCTAGTGTGGACTTGTCAGAATCATTCTATATAAGAAAAGGTGAGTGTGCTTAGGGGTAGCATAGAGAATGCCCATGGTTGGGTGACAATGATGTGACAATGTATATGGTTAAACAAGCATACCAAAATTTTAACATGGTATGAGAGCTAGTTTCCTTCCTAACAATCTAACCGCTGGAAGGAACATCCTTAGTTTCCCCCACTTTCAAGCTCCTTGAGCACTTACTGAACCCACCACGAAGGTCATCTAAGTAGGGTGCATCTTTCCCTCGGATCAGATCTCCAAAATTCTGAAATCGAAAAATTAGGGTTTCCTCATAAAACCCTAGGTCTGCAATGCCAGTTGCAGCACCAGTTGTAGTGCCAACACTAGTTGTAGTACCAATTGTACTGAAATTTTATGTGAAGTGTTTGGCCTAAATTTTAGTTTTCCTAGTGCACCCTACCCTAGCGCATCTACAACTATCTTCAAATTGCAAGTTGGAGCACTTTGAAATTTTTGGGTTCGTCATTGCTTGTCAATGTTGTCGATGGTGTTGTTACCTGTTGTTGTTTGTCGTTGTTGTCGGAGGTATGTAATTGTATATGTTTAAACAATATCACTACCATGAGGGTGTTTGCAGGAGAAGGGATCTTTTGTCCAAGCAACAATTGTAGATCCAAAGGGTTCTCAGATCCAGCACATTCAGAGGAACAATGCACTCCAAGTTTGATTGTTTTGATATGTCTCTAGCTGTTATGGAATTATTGTAATCTTATGAACATCTAGGTTGCATTTTTATCTATTAAAGTTATGATTATTTATGGTCGAAGTTAAAGTTATAAGTTGACCTTAGTCAAAGTATTAAATAGATTGAGGTTGAGATTTTAAAGTTTATTTGCATTATATTTACTAACTTGGATTTCTGTCAAGAAATCATATTGTCTTAGTACAGGGGACAGGTTGGAGAGAATACTTGTCATCTTGAGTGAAGGAGACTCAGAAGAAAAGTAACAACACTCATTCTTGAAGATAAGACTCCAGGTTCCAGGTTTGATTGATTAAATTGATAAGTTTCCAATTTGCACATATCAAGTTTAATAAATGCTATATTACAAGTAAACACTATAGTAGTGACAACAATATTTGAAAGGTTTTAATACTGCTAGATACAATGAATACTTGGTAGCATGTGAGTACTATTGATAGATGAGCTAACATCTCCTCTAAGAGATATTTCTTGTTTTTCTTCCAGGCATGTCACCTTGGTAATGCTATACCATGAAATTGTATTTTATTCTTGTTAACATAGATATGTTCTTATGAAAATGTTATTATGTGTTTAGCTCTTGTTTCTCTTGTCTCGGGTAGGTTATCTTGCAAATTCCATGGAGGTTACCATGGATGAATGATTGGTCACAACACTAGAAGAGTGTTGTTCCTATTTCTTATTATTGCTTTTTTTATTTTGGCTCTTGTTCCAGATAGGTCACAAGTGATAGCTCTGAGAAGGATCTACTATAATGATTGTTCTCGTTATTGTTTTTATTATTATTATAAGATTATTATTCTTGTCTATTGTTTTTCCTTGTTATTGATCTTGTTCCGTGAAGGTCACAGGTGATAACTCTGAGGGAATCTATAGTGACAGTTGCAAGCAACAACATATTACATGGTCTCTAGTTTGAGACATGGAGCAGACTATCCAGATAAGAAGTTGTATACACGACCGCATACATCCATGTACCAAAGAAAAAGAGGACAAAKTATGGTAATTTTGTGAGATACAGTGTATCTCATATGGAGATTGATTGTAAGGAGAAGAARGCTGCAAATATGACCAAACAAATCCATCTAGTGCAGTTGATCACTCTTCAGATCATYARGAAKAGTTAGTAGAGCTAGAAGGGCCTACCCAGAATCRTTGTAGTAACCAAGAAGAGACTAGCATGGGCTCRTGACACTTTGCAGGATGCAAAGATATATAGCATTGATGAGCCATATCATGAAGAGAAGATGGTTCCACCAGTGGTGAGGCAGACGCCCCCACCAAGTACCAGGTTAGAAGGAGCTAGAGTTTAGAGGGAGTCAACCCTCAGGATCGAGTAGGGAGGAGAAACATCCCCAGACCGTTCATAGGATATTATACTTCAGAGGAGATCAGCACATACTGAGGGATAACATGGCTCCATAGATTATATAGACTGAGAGGGAGAATAGAGACTCAAAGTGAGCATGATCTCAAAAAGATTTAGTGGCTTAGAGACTTTCATTCATAAAGTATTCCTCCTCAGATTCATATGGGAGAGAGAGACGTCTTCCAGGATTGACATAAAGTTACCATGAGTTGAGGAGGATATATTGTAGCCTCAATGACTTTTAGGATATGTGAGATCTCCTGGGAGGATTCCCTTGTTTCAGTAGACTTTTCTACAGTGATAGAGGAGGAAGCCAGTCAGAAGGACTATGGATCTTTTATTTGGTTCTGAGACCAGAAGGGAAGTCAATGGTGACTTCCAAGTTGATATACAAGATCAAGCATGTTGTAAATAATAGTATAGAGATGTACAAAGCTTGATTTTTGGCCAAAAGATTCTCCCAGCAAGAGGGAGAATGTTATGATGAGACACTTGCTCTAGTAACCAGAAGAAGTGTACATAGAGCAGCCACAAGATACATGAAGAGGAGTCTCATGTCTCCAAGTTGAAGAAGGATTTGTACGACACCCAGGGCATGACATGCCAGATCAAACAGTTTCCTGATGAGCTTGGGATTTACCAAGAGTAAAGCAGATTGCAACCTTTACTACAAGGTTGTGGATGGTGGACCAGTGCTATTACTATTATATGTGGATGAACTTCTTTTAACAGGAGACGAGAATCTCATCACTAAGAGTAAGAGGAATCTTGATACAAAGTTCGAGATGAAACACCTGGGTATGATGCATTATTTCTTAAGTCTGGAGGTATGGCAGAGATCGAGTGAGATTTTCCTTAACCAAGGAAAATATGTTGTAGATATTCTAAAGATATTTGGAATGATGGATTGTAAATCCATACCTATACTGATGGTGAAAAATCTGAATTTATTGAGTGATACATCAAAGATAGTGGATGCCACCATGTATAGACAGATGATTGGTACATTAGCGTACTTAACAAACAAAAGGCCAAACATATGTTTTTTGGTGAACACATTGAGTCAGTATATGGTTGAGCTGAGACGTGTTCACTTGATTGCAGCAAAACATGTGATGAGGTACCTAAAGGGTACAATTGAATATGGACTCAGATATGCTTCAAATCATGAGATAAACCTACAAGGATTTAATGATTCAGATTGGGACTGTAGTGTTGCAGACCGGAAGAGTACATTTGGATGATGCTTCAGTTTGGGATCAACTATGATCTCATGGTTTAGCAGGAAGAAGATGAGTGTGGAACTCAGTACAACCGAGGCGGAATATATAGCATCATATCAACTAGCAACGAAGCAGTGTGGCTTCAGAAGTTGCTTGCAGGATTATTTGATCTCGAGTTAGAGGCGACTTGTATTTGGTGTGACAACCAGAGTTGTGTGAATTTGTCAGAGAAAATGGTGTTTCATCCAAACATATCAAGATCAGGTACCATTATATCAAAGATATGGTGCAGAAGAGAGCAGTGAAGCTTGAGTATGTGTTACAGATGCGACTCCAAATAGCAGGATGGTATAGTGTGGACAGAAGGTTTTCATGCTCGGGCACTGACTGTGGCACCAGAAAGGATAATGTGTACGTAGATCCTTTGGGGAGAACGTGTTTTCCTAGTTGTGGAGGTCCAACCAATTTGTGTGGTTGGAGGCTTCATGCACATCCTTCAGGGAAGGCGTGCCTCCGGGACAGCTAAAGGGCCAACCTGGTGTGTTGGACATCACCTACTCCAGTGAAATAGTCAAGTACACTGAGACATAGCTACTCCAGTGAAATAGTCTAGTATGTTGTTATATTTCTACTCCAGTGAAATAGACTAGTACGCAGGTACTCGAGTGAAATATTCTGGTATATTGCTACTCCAATGAAATAGTTTGGTACACATAGCTAATCTAGTCAAATAGTTTGGTACGTTGAGGCATGGGTACTCCAATGACATAGTCAAGTATGTTGAGACATAGATACTACAGTGAAATAGTCTGGTACATTGTTATATTGCTACTCTAGTGAAATATTCTGGTACGCATGTTACATTGGTGTGCCAACCAGTGGGACTTATTCATATGAGAGCATAGTCGGTGAGATCCCACATGAGAATTAGCCCCTTGATGACTTATTCATGTGAGAAATTTGTTTGTGTCACCATGCTACCTATTTCTACATGAGATGGTTGTTTCTATGACTGTATATCTAGTGCCTGGTTATTGTGGACTAGAAGAAAGTCCAATCATGACTACGGTGCCAACTAGTGGGATATGTTTTATGTTGGATGCATGACTGTGAAATGACCATCAAATAGTTTGTGTGTGTGACTATGACAGAGCCTGTGGCTATGATGGTGATACTTGTGACATGATATGTTTGATCATGAGATGGCCTGTGTGGCCATGCTACTTGAGACATGATCTATTTGATAATGAGATAGCCTATGTGGCTATGGTGATGCTACTTGTAGACTGGTCTGCAAGACCATGTGAGTCTTTCCCATGCCATGTGAGATGGATGGATTTGATTGAGACCATTACATGAAGAACATCTCAATTAATACCTCCCTAGCTAAGAGGGAGTGTTGATGTTTTGGTAGTTGTGGGAGGTACTAACCTCCAAGTGTAACCTTTGTACTTAGAATGGAATATTCTTGAAGTAAGAGAACCATTAAATAGATGTGTGAAAACCCTAGAGGATAGTTGACCCAAAGAGAATAATAATAAAGTATTAAAATGCTCCAGAAAGTGAGGTCAAACCCACAT
>JASDQU010437128.1:58303-71147 GCA_032191745.1 Picea mariana | reverse complement strand
TGAACGATTCTGGGTACATTTTGGGATCCCACAAACCATTGTCTCAGATCGGGACAGTCGATTTCTCAGCACATTCTGGTCGAGCCTCTGGTCACTGTTGGACGCCAAGCTCACCAAATCCACAGCCTTCTACCCCCAGACAGATGGCCAAACCGAGGTCATAAATCAAATGATCGTGCATATGCTACACATGTATAATTCCAAGAACCCTCACACATGGGATGAGAGTCTTCTTTATGTGCAGCATAGATACAACCGAGCCCTGCATAGCTCAACCGGCCACAGCCCCTTTCAGGTGGGATTGGAATTCCAACCATTGGGTCCCATAGATGTTGCACTTCCCCTTGCGGCTACCTCGGTCGACTCATCTCCTGCTCCAACTGAAGCTGACAAAGCCACTCGATTCATTGAGAGGATCCAACACATCCTCCAAAAGGTTCATGATATCCTACAAACATCTAATGATAAGTACAAGCAGTGTCATGATAAACATCGGGTGCCACATAAGTTTCAGATGGGCGACAAAGTTTGGTTGCACTTGCAGAAAGAACGCCTTATAGGACCCCATCGGAAGCTTTGCCCACTCTGTTATGGGTCGTACACCATTACCAAGGTTGTGGGGGATAATTCTTTTGAGCTCAACATTCCTCCTTTCCTTGGCCTACACCTAGTGTTCAACGTGGACCTCCTTTGACCTTATTTCCCACCATTATTGGACACCTCAGACGTAGTAAAATAACTGACACCAACAGAGCTCAACCCCGACTACATACAACAGGAATCCAGTGATCAGATTGTGGACACATAGATCAAGGGCACTCGACAACAAAGGATCCAACTTTATCGAATCATCAAAGCATGGCAGCTCCTGCACCAAGGCAAGTGGCTCGCCCGGAGCCAAATTCAGCAGAAATTTCCTCATCTGATGGGGGAACTCAACACAATGGAGACCATTGCTTCCTAAGGAGGGAGGATTGATCCAGGTGGATATCGGTGGCCACCCACCTTTTCCAGCTGGCTCAAAACAGCTTTTTGGCAATTTTTCGTAATTTACTATTTTTAGCAGTTTTTCGGGTCCTGAACTTCCGGAGCCGTTTTGAGACCCTAAACGACGTTTTTTTGGGTATGTTGCAGTTGAAAAAATTCATCATGAAATTTTTGGCAACTGTCGTAGTCCTTGAATAGATATTTTCAATGGGCTATCGTATGCCTAAAACGAAGATCGTATGCAAAAGTTATGACCCCGAGAAGTTGATGTACTGACTTACCAAAATGGGGCCCACATGACTTTTGGCGCTTCATCTCCTAGGGTTAGGTTTTTGGATGTCTAGGGTTTTTGAAACTCCTGTTTATTAAAGGCCTTCAGAGCCTCATTATAATGATCTTCTTGTGAATGAGCGTAGCCGTCACATCTCTCCTCAGAGATAAGCCGCCACCATTCCAGCAAGCTTGTTTTCCGATGCATTTTACAGTTTCAGCTTATTTCCTTATTGAATAAAAAACCAGTGTTATTGTATCTCTGTATTCTATATTAAACCTCTGTTAATAATCTGTAGTCATTTCCTTCTGCTCATAAAATCTGGATCAAAAAAAAATTTCTTTCTCCAAAAAAATTATTACATATTTTAAATATTTTTTCACACATTTTATATTTTTACTAAAAAATCTATAAAAACAATAAATATGTCTATAAAAAGCATTATTATTATTATTAATTAGTTAAATAATAAATATTCATATTTGTATACATGTGCCACTCTATCGAATGTATGTTTCCCTAACAAACAATTGGTAATACAATTTCATCTCCTCGATCCTTCACGAGGTCAATTTTATTTTACAAAGTTAGTTATTTTCTGAACTATAATGATATGTTGTTTTAGGATTCATAAGTTTTTAAAGAATTAATAGAATATTTATAAAAATAAAAATAAAAAGGAAAATATTATAAAGTAAATTATCAAAATCAATTTAATAAAAAAGATGAGAGTATTTTTATCTATATTGTAATCAATGTAAATTTATTTTAACTTCAAATTGATTATACATAAATAAATAAATAAATGATTCAAAAAGCAATTTATATATAAAATTTTCTATATTTAAAAATAATTGAGTTAAGATAGATATAATGATTAAGAAGGTGTGTTTCTTCCTAAGAGGTCATTGATTCAAATCCAAAGGAGGTAGGGTATACACACCTCTCTAGATTTTAGCAATCAAATCATTGCATGGAGGGTATGCACACCAATTTGGTGTCCTTGATGTCTAGCTTGGCAGTAAACGTTATATGGGACTTACCTTACTATCTCTTCAACATACCTTGCTTCTCTTGATGCAATTAGATTTGAGCAAAAAGATTTAAGGGAAGTTTTTCGAAAGGAAAAAGGATGAAAAAGGATATATAGGGTAAAACACTAAAGAATCAAAGAGGATGAGATGACAAATTCCTAATGGGTGCCTCCAAAGAAAGATGTAAACATCTCTAATCATTTAGCTTTGATAATGTCCCTATTACATTTATGAGGGATGTGATGTTCATATGGATGTGATTATGACCAAGAAGTCCATCCTTTCACTACATGGTCTCCCTCTTGAGTATCCATCACAAGGGGGTGTACAGGGGTATGATTTAGATAATGTTGTAGTTTAAACGTTCTACGTTTTGGCCCTTTTCAGGGGATATTTTTTATTTACTTTTTCGTGTAATCTAGTGATAGCTTGTTGGATCTGCATATTTGAGTGGCTAAGACTATATAATCAGAGTGCGTTGAGGGTTTTTCAACATGTTGAATCCATTTATGTATTCATAAATGCAATTTAAACAACAAAAAAGTGTGATTTTGTCCATATTTATGTTGTTGGATTCCGACGAAAAGAGCCAAAACATAGAACAGTTAGACAACGCCTTTAGAGAATTCAAACCCTGAAAAGAAATATGGCTCTTTGAATCTTTGACCAAGCTCTCAAACGTAGAAAAGAAATTGGGCTCTTTGAATCTTTGACCAAGCTACATGATGTGATGGAGTTAGTGTTGGTTAAGACTCTAACAACTTAAAATCAATCAATAAAATGGATACATATAAGGACGAAAAAATGGAAAAAGTGATAGCATATACAAGATCTTCAATCACTAGAAGAGAAACGATACTTCATGTTGTAAAATAATATAGTGAACTTTATCTTAGTTGTAAGAGTGTAAAATTTGTGATTAATCATTTAAATTCATATAAAATGTAAAAATAAAGTAAAAATAAATCCATCTTTATCATGCACATAAATCTATCTTATGTGAATCATAGTAAATTCATATTAACTTAGATTTACCATGGGTGAATAGAAAGAGATTGATAATGGATTTATAATGCACTAAGAGGGATAAAACTTTTTCCCTCTCAACCTATAATAAACCCAAAATTAAAATAGATTTATACTAATGTACTAAAAAAACATACAAATTTAAAACAAATTAATCTAAAGAAAATATAAAAATTGAAATAAAATGGAAAGATTTTTTTGTCGAAAATAAAATGGAAGGAATTTTGTGTTCTTTTTTTTTCTTTACTTACTTCTCAAAACATGTTCAAAATTAACTTCTTTATTAATAAAAAGATATATTTTATTAAAAATTTTATGAATTTACTTTTAGCCTCATCCTTTGTATTTAAGTGGTAATGGGAATAAACAAAATATTAAGACCTATCTACATTTTATGAGCTTTTTAATAAAAAGATATATTTTATTAAAAATTTTGTAAATTTATTTTTACTCTCATTTTTTGTATTTAAGTTATAATAATTTGGGAATTAAAAAAATATTAAGATTTATATGCAGTTTATGAGCGTTTTAAAGGTAAACATAGTTTCATATTTATATTATTGTTATTATGTTTTTTCTTTAAATAAAAAAGTGATTTAGAATTATAAAAATAATAAACAAAACATTACATTTTTAATTAATATTGAAATTTCAAGTTTACTTTTTTTAATTAATATTGAAATTTTAAGTTTGATTTGAATTTTATTTATTTATTTTGAACTTTTTAACATAAAGAAGTGATCAAACATCATCTAGAAGATCCAAAGTATGTCTTTGTTTTATTCTAAAGCAATCGAAGTAATTTCATCATCATCATATATTGTTTAATGCTTTATCAATAAATGAAACTTTGGTAAGTAGAGTCATTCAAATCTCTCTACTCTCATTCCATTCTAATTCCAAAAACCTTCCTTCTTCTTCCCTTCCCCTAAGTCTCATCTCTCTTCCCTACATCTAGGGTACTACAAATCAAATCTCTAAGATATGGGCTAAAAGAACATCAAAACTCTCTTTAAACCCTATAAAACCTTGACACAATTATTTAGAACATCTAAGGTTAAGCTAGACACATGCTTGGTCAATGAAACTACCAAATTTCTTGTTTTTATGAAAAATCATACATAGGTTTAACCAAATCAAAATCTAGACCCATGCTTGGTCAAGGAAACCACCAAATTTCTTATTTTTATGAAAAATCATACATAGGTTTGACCAAATCAAAATTCTTGCTTCTAGTGGAAAGCTGCTAATAGTTGTTTGGGTCCTTAAACCTTTCTTTTTATATCTTTTAGGTTTTATTTTACTTTTCTAGTCATCTTTACTTATCTTTTCTAGGTTTTTTCTTTTTTCCTTTATCCTATTTTTTCTTGAAAGACAAAATAAAAAGTCATGATTTTTTTAAGATAATGGTGAACCTCAAATTTCAACGATGCTTTTAACATCTCAAAACTAATATCCATAAATTTAAATTAGAAATTTTGAATTTGCTTTCAATGTAAAAAACAAAACACTAAAATTACCAACTATTTTATTTTTATTTTACATGACCAGAACTTACCCTTTTTTTTACCAAATAGAAAATTCAAAATCATAAAAACTATTGGAAATGCAAAAACAGAACATCATTTTCCACAGTCGCCTCAGCGTAGAAGAGGCCTCCTTGAGAAGGTCCCCTTCCTTCCCTGGTCAAAGGTCAAAGTCCCCAACTTGGCTTCTGAGTCCACAAGAACATTGGATTTTCCCTAACAACCCCATGGCAAAAACGTACACGCAGGAAACTCAGCGGAGGACCATAACGACCAGCCAACTCAATTGACCGGTCGTAGAGCGCAGTAAACGCGGCGCGCAAGTTCTATCGACCAATCATGCTTCGACACGTCAGATTGTCGCTGCCAGCGACACTTGGAGGGATGGTGGGCGTCCGTTAACCACTAACTTCGCCGGCCTTCGAAACCGACATGACGCGGGTTCGAATCGCACCCAAAGTAAGGGATCCAATAGCTTTTTATTTAATTTTTGTTTTTCGCGGACCTGAAATGGCTTAATTTCGCAAATAACTTATTAAAATATAATAACCTATTAAAATATACTGTAATATTAGTGTGTATCCGTCGTATCTTTTTATTTATTTTTTGTTTTTCGCGGACCTGAAATGGCTTAATTTCGCAAATAACTTATTAAAATATAATAACCTATTAAAATATACTGTAATATTAGTGTGTATCCGTCGTATTCGTTAACAATAAATATATAATTATTCAAATCGGGCCCCCGTTAACATGGTTCGTAGGTCCTTCGTCTCGAAACCCTGGACGGAAGTCTGGTTTATAAAAGGCGTCGAGAAAGAGTCACTGAACGCCATAGATCAATATCCGAGCTCGTGCATATCTTCTTACCGAGGGCTATTTCTTCGTCTGCGGTGTGTCTGAGCCCCAGTAAAAAGAGGTGAGGCTTTGACACAGATTTCGCCCCCCGTTTGTTCTTCTGATTTCTCTGGATAAACTGGATTTTTTTAGGGTTTCTGGGGTATTGGCACAGGATAGATTGACCATAAGAAACGCAAGAGATAGTTTGAGGGTTTTCTGAGGGCTTATAGTGAAACTGTTGAAGAGTTTGACAGAATCTCAACGAAAATTGGCTGGGGAGATTTACAGGGTTTTCTGGGTTTCGAGGGATTAGCCAGGTTTTGAGGGGTTTGCACATGGTTTGTTGGCGGGAGACTAAGAACATTACTTGGTTGAATTGGGCAGCGGGTTTGCAGCTGAATCCGAGGCTGTTGCATCCTTGACAGTTTTTTTTTGCATTTGCGGTCTGGACCTTCCGGTTTGGTTTTTTGAAGAAACTCTCAAAATCAGCCTTAAACAATAAAATACAAGATGTCCATTCTACCCGAAAGCGATTCCCTGATAATAAGGGAAGTTTGGGCAGATAATCTGGTGGAGGAGTTTGCTTTGATTCGGGAAATTGTGGATGATTACCCATATATTGCCATGGATACTGAGTTTCCTGGTATAGTGGTAAGACCTGTGGGCAATTTCAAGACTGCTTCAGAGTTCCACTATTATACTTTAAAGTCTAATGTTGATATACTTAACCTTATTCAATTGGGTCTGACTTTCTCAGACGAGGATGGGAACCTGCCTCGCTGCGGCACCGATAAGTATTGCATATGGCAATTCAATTTCCGGGAATTCAATCTCGATAAAGATATGTATGCCATCGATTCTATTGAGCTTCTGCAACAGAGTGGTATTGATTTCAAGAAAAACAATGAGAAGGGAATCGATGCACAGGTATTCGCTGAGCTGCTAATGTCATCTGGCATTGTTTTAAATGACACTGTGCACTGGGTCACCTTCCATAGTGGCTATGATTTCGGGTACATGCTAAAGCTTCTAACGTGCCAGCAATTGCCTCCGACACATGCAGGCTTCTTCAATTTGATAAACATGTATTTTCCCACTGTGTATGATATCAAGCACTTGATGAAGTTCTGCAACAGTCTGTACGGTGGATTGAATAAGCTGGCTGAATTATTGGATGTGAAGAGAATTGGGGTGTGCCATCAAGCTGGTTCTGACAGCCTGTTGACATCCTGTGCATTTAGGAAATTGAGAGAGGGGTTTTTCAATGGCTCCACTGAGAAATATGCAGGTGTGTTATATGGTTTAGCTTTCGACAATGGCCAGAGTGTTCATTGAGGTTTTGAGATCAGAGAGCAATGTGATGAACTCTCATCTCTTTACACTTTTTTGGGCAAAATTTGCCGATTAACTTATTAATATAAGGTGGCTTTAATATTATTATGCATACGGCTTCCATATTCGTCATTGATGTTGAGGGGATGCTCTCTCTGTGTATGTGTTTCATTCCACATTTATTGATTTATATCCTTGCACAAACATGAACTCTAATTCAAGTAATTCAAACATTAACTCTAATTCAAGTAAGTCAGTGCAATGCTTTATTATCGTGAACAAATATTTTTTTGGATATCCTTGCACAGACATGAACTCTAATTCAAGTGATTCAAGGAAGTCAGTGCAGTGCTGTATTATCTTGAACAATTTTTTTAGTGGCAGTTACAAGCATTTTTTGAGTGGAGAAGGTGTAGAAGGTGCAAAACTCTTACAGGATTATACATTACAATACATTGACTGAAATGAAATGAAATGAAATGAAATTTATATTAAGGATTATACATTACAATACATTGACTGAAATGAAATTATTAATATCCATGAATGATCAAAATAGGTCAATGGTATTTGGAAGAATAGTAAACAATAGTGTCTAAAGCACCTCCAAAAACAAGTTACTAAAATTTAACACCTAGATTAGAGATAGAGTAGACAATAAGAAAGAAAGGAGGTTAACTACAAAAGGGTATAACCTAGATAGTGTAGTAGGTAATATACCAGAAAATAACACTCCTGCAGCAAGAGAAATTGATTGAATCATCCCATTGAAAGAACTGAGGTTCTTCATACAGCTCACTGAATGAAATAAGCTTTTTTATAATATTTAAAAAAAATAAACATCTAAATATACTAATTATATATAAATTTAATTGATATTTTCAAATTATTATTTAATTTTATAATATTTTAAAAACTAAACATTTAAATATATTAGTTATAATATAAATATATTAGACATTTTTAAATTACTATAATTAATAAAATTATTATTAAATCTATACAAAATTATATAAATATACGTTTAAATTGTAAAAATAAATTATATATCATTTTAATATATTTTACATAATATTTCCATTTTGTTTTTCTAGGTTATACTTGTAATTCTTTTATAATTACATAGACTGTGAAGGAGGATGAGCTGTGGTAAGCTCTGTGCCTGATAAACTCATTTCTGATTTCTGTGGACCGCACAGCCAACCATCTCATCTCTCGAAACAAAGAGAAACAGACCTCTCTGACCCAAACTACCAAGGCCTGCAACAATTCATTGAGCGATAATTACGGGTCCAGAAAAAGTAATACGTAGAAAATTTCAATTGCAGCCAGTACAACGATACAGATGCAACCCATATCGTAGAATTCAATTTCAGCCATTAAAACGATAGAGAAGCAACTGGAATACATGGACTTACTGGGCATATCCCAGAGATCATCACGATACAAATCGAGAATTGGTATGAAGTTCAAGTTCTTTAGTTTCCCTTGTCTTCGGATAAAAACACGCCAACTCGTGATCAGTAGGGTGGAGCCTTAAGCCGGGCAGTTCAGGCAGTTGATTCGGTCGCTCGTTAAAACCGTATGGAAAAACCGGGCAGAAGCAGACGTAAGCCACACTGAACCCGGTCTCTTTATGACCGTGTTGACCCACGTCCATTTTCATCTTTGTATACACAAGTTTTCACTAGTGGATGGACAAAGCAATTAATAGAATCGGGCAAAAGACCTCTGAGCATAACGGGACGACCCGAATCTACAATTAGGATTAGATTAAGGATAACTAAATAACCTAAATTTACAATCTACAATCGTGTTAAGGATTAGATTGTTAAAAATGACCCATAAGCAAGCTGCTCAGAGTCTCTAGGATTTCCTCAACCTCTAAGAGTATAACAGCATATAAGTAGCACAAAACCTTTGGACTAGTAAAATTTCAGCTAGGAGCTGAGAATATGAAAGGGTTGGAATTAAGTTTGTTAATCATTTGAATGTGGTAATTAGATCGTCACACAGTAATTTTTTAATCATATTAAGTAAATGTTAAAAAGTAAACAGGGAGGTTAAGTGACACCCTCAAAAATGCAAGAAAGTTATGAACATGAGATTTCATTCATTGATTTGGAAGGAGGAGGAAGAATATGCTAGCATCTTCAATTGATAACCATACAATTGGAATTTATGGTTAAAAGATGATTAAATGTGCCCATTTCCAATAGGTGTATGTTGACAGACTTCACTAATGGTTAATAAATTCATACTAACATTTAGTTGATCCAATGAGTCCTAGGGTACTTCATACTAACATTTAGTTGATTGAAAGACCAACATTACAACCACAACGTTACCCAGTCTTACCAAGACATACATCCATTAAGGCTAACATTACCACGACATGATACATTAAGACTATCATTACCACAGCAGGCTAGCAATAGCATTTCGTTGATTGAAAAGCATCCATTAATGTTAGCATTACCACTACAAAATCCATTAAGGCTAGCATTAACATTACCACCTGAAAGGCGAGCATTACCATGGCAACGTTACCCAGCATTACAACTGTAGGGTTATTTCAATTATCCATCGAGCATTACCACGACAGCGTTACCCAGGGTTACCACAGTAGGGTTATTTCAATTACCCATCATTACCATGGTAACCATAATAGAAACGATCGAAGAACATGCATAGTGAAACTGTAATAATAGATCTATTGGGACTGCTAGGGTTTGGAGCAACTACAAGCTAGGGTTTGGCAGTCGCGGCCATAGCAAAGGATAGCATGAGCACCAAAGGGGGAGGTAAGGGAACCCCCTCATACAAACAGGCAGTGGTGGACAGGGGGAAAGGGCCGGGAGGCATAGGTTTCAAGGCACCAATGATAGGGACCTCAGGATCATACCCAAAAAAAGGTCAGGAAAGGAACTAGGGAAAAATCAAGTGCATAGGGGAAGAAGCCAGAGAAACTCAGGGTGAGGCGCAAGACACAATGAAGAAAAACGGGACAGAAGAGCGCAACTCGTGTAAACCCAAGACAACAATGATACCCAAGGTGATACTAGAGGATCTGCGAATGCAACTCTACAGGGACCAGATGAATACGCATGCGCTAATCTGCAAGTTTATGGGTTTGTGGCCCACAGAAAGAACGTTGCGCAACTGGATTAAATATCACTGGAAGCCAAGTGAAGAAGTGGAACTCCACCTGGGCTCGAAAGGCTTCTTTACAGTAGTGTTCATGAACCTAGAAGACACGGATAGAGTCTTTGAGGGGGGACCTTATTTCCACGCCTCAGTAGGACTGTAAATGCAACCACGGAAGGAAAATTTCTCCCCTAAAAAAAAGACTTTCAAAAAGGTGTCGGTCTGGCTGAGATTTTATTCCTTACCATTAGACTATTGGTCTCCCTCTACATTCGAAGCAATAGGAAACAAACTGGGAAAATACTTGAAGACCTTGGAAGCCACCCTAAAAGGGAGATACACATCTTACGCAAGAATCTGCATAGAGATGGATGTGTCAGGAGCACTTCCAGAAGCCATAAGTCTGGAATTCATGGATGAGGAATGGATCCAAAACATAGATTACGAACAGATCCCCTTCATATGTAGAAGGTGTCATGAACATGGACACATGATCAGAGAATGCCCTCTTAATAAAAAAATAGGAAGCGAAAAGCCCCAAACCACAACATGATGAGGATGGATTTATAAAACCGAACCCCAGAAGCAGAGCAAACAAAAAGCAGAGTAAAACCCCAATAGGAAATAACCAAGAGACCTGGAATATAACAGAAGGACGGGACAAAACCAATAAAGGGGCAGAAGGAGAAAAGGAATCGGCAAAAGCTCAAGAAGCAAGAGAACAAGCAACAAACGAGCCCATTGATCAACCAAGTAACAAGAAGGTACAGGGGAGTAGCACAACCCCGATGGAGGGAGAAACCAGAGACGACAACACCCCCATGCAAGAAGCAGAGGGAGATGCGGAAATGACCCCAAGCGAAGTAGGTACAGAAGATCATGATCTCAGAGACCTTGTGGAAAGGGAAGGGATAGATCTCCCAAACATACTGGAGCAATGGAAAAGATAAAGAGTAGACAATGTACCAACAGAGCAACTAGACCGCATTCAGTACCTGTTTCTCCTAAGGGAGGAAGCCAAAGCTAGAGGACTAAAGCGCACACACGGGGAGATAGGACACCTAGGAGTCAAAGCCGGTGAGGGACAACCACAACTCTCACCCAAGCAGACGAGGAGGAAAAAAGGCAGGAAATCAAGCAGTGTAGCCCTACAGGAGCTTGGAGCGCTACTAATAAACTTGGGTAAGATCAAAAAACTCTTCCCCAACTCCCCCCCACATCTTTAAATGAAAGTTATAACTTGGAATATAAGAGGCCTAAACAGCCCGAGAAAGCAGAGAATCCTTAAAAATAGACTAAAGAATGAACAATTGGATCTCTGTTTCATTCAAGAGACAAAATGCACTACAGACAGAATGGAGGCAATCAGTAAACAACAATGAACATAGTTACCAACTTAATGAGAACTCTACAGAGTTCTCGGTATTTGGGGGGTAAGTTTTTTACCCCGTTTTTAAAAATGGTGCTACTGGTAGCACCCCCCTCCCTTTTTAGATAGTTTTTTTATATTTTAAATTTTTTGATACATAAGGTTTCCACTTTTTGTTTTTAAATGTTTGTATTTTCATTTATTTTCAAATTGTTCAAATTTTTATTTTTAATTTTTTTTCTCAATTTTGTTTTTCATCTATTTTCAAACTTTTCTATTTTTTTTTATTCAGTGGTGTTTTTAATCATTTTTCCATGCTCCATCCATTGTTAAAATGTTGTGCAACCATTTGTTTTTTTTTAACTTAACATTTTTCATATAATTATGTGTCTCTAATTAAGTTATGATTCCATACTTTTTAAATATAATGGAAAATATCATTTTTAACACATAGTTAAATAACACTATTTTAAAATATTTACCAAAAAGATATAATTCAATTTTTTAGTATCAATTAAAAATTAAAAAAAAATAAGAAAACAAAAAAAATTCACATTAAAAAACATTTTAAAAACAAATTTATATTAAAAAAAATCATTAAACAAAAAATTTAAAAACTAAAGAGAAAAAAAATACCATAAAATTAAAAATACAATGTAAAGTAAAAAAAAATAGAAAAAAATTAATAAAAAAAAAAATTATAGCCAAAAAAATATTTAAAAAGTGGAAAAAACCTAAAAAAAAAAATTAAAAATATGTATAAAAAAACCTCAAATTAAAAAACTTTTGCTTATATAACATGTTATATTGATTTAACCATAATTGTTAATGCTTTATATATTTTATTTTAAAATTTAATTTTCTTAAATAAATTAACTTTACATATGAATATATCAAGTTTATAATTTATAAATAATTATACTTAATTTATCATTTATTAATTTGCAAAATATTTTACTTGGGGAGTTGATTGAGACTGAAGAGAAAACAGAGGAATGAAATGGTGATGTGAGAGGGGAGGGTTGGTCAGAATTTGAAGGTCAAATCCGCGTTTATTTAATTTGGTTAGGCCAAATCCACGTTCAAATTGCAAACCAATTCTGACTTCTCTGGAGGTGATTAGTTCGAATCCAAAAAAAAATTAGTTTTAATTACAACGAGTTGAGGAATGTCAACCAATCCAAACAAATCAATTACTCGAACGCATTAATAAAATTAAAATAAAGCTTTCCCGGGACAACTCATTGTGTTTGTATAAATATCATAACAACAAACATATTAATATATACAAAACATATATTATATATGTTTT
>JASDQU010437127.1:45232-68814 GCA_032191745.1 Picea mariana | reverse complement strand
TCACATCCTGGCATAAGTTAACGTCTTGTTTTACACATCTAATGGTCATTACAGACCCTGAGATCCTCCAAAAGAATCTCTTCCGTTCATCGGGGTTTTGACGCTCACGATGTCCCAACAATTTGGTTCACCGATCCCAAAATCTTGATACGCTCCTCTGTTGCCTTAGCCTCCCGGGATAAGTCTTTAATTCACGTGACCTCTATCTCACAAGACCGCAACCTTGTTCCCCCTTGGGGTTTCGGACTTTCCAATGTCGAAATGCAAACGTTCCCAGGACTCACGATTCCTCGAACCCTCACGCGTCCTTCACGTGCTAGCTATCCTGGCTAGGCTCCTAGCTCACATGACCACGATCCCCGTGACCACAGTCTTATCCCTCATTGGGGCTACGGGGATTGCAATACCACAATACATACGTCCACTGGATTCCCGACTCCTAGAATCCCGATTCCCCACTGCACTGACAGCTGGCCTCCACTAGAGTCCTTCCCTCAGCCCTGATGTGCTGACAACTATCCCCCACTGATTGGGATTTCGTGTTTCACGATTTTCAAAGTGCATAGATAACTTGTCACCGGGATCTCTGATACTCTGATGGACCAAACTCCGATGGACGGCCTCCTTGTCGGGACTTTCCCCGATGGCCTGGATCTCTGCCACGTGTCCCCACAAGCGAACGGTCCTGATCCAATCTCGCACTTTCACGACTTCTGGGGCTCTGGAAGTCTTGCCTTCCAAATCTTCGATATGTTGATGGGCTCTCGATCTCGCCACGTGCCCTCACAAACGGGAGGCTCTGATCGTATCGAGGGTTTTCACTATGGATTTTCCCGACCTCTTACTTACGGACCTCCCAATTTGTTGGCTCTCTTCAGATCTCCGCCACGTATCTCACTCTAATGGATGGTCCAGATCTGATCTTGCTATTTCGAAACTTATAGCGTCCTTATTCCCTTGACCTCAGAATCTCTGATATTCTGACTCCTGATGGCAAAACTCGAGCAATTCCTATCTGATCCGACGGCTGACAGGTAATTGGACCAAGATCTACGGTCTTGATCTGTTCCTCCTGTGCACATTCCAGAGACTAAACTCTGAGCATCTTAACCCTATCGAACGGCCAACAGGAATTCTGAATGAGATCCAACGACTATTGATCTCACCTGGTGCATTCTTCCACTAATTCGTGGATGTGGAAAGATCAATGGTCCAAATGTTCTCATGAGTCTTGAAAATCTACGATCCCGGTTTCCTCATTGTTCACGAAGATAGGGAGAAGAAGGGGCAAGGTATGTAATGCCCTCATGACTTTCGTCAATATAACGGTCGTGAATGGCTATGGGTCACCCGACGAGATCTCATTCGTTGATTTGTTACATATCCCTACACCGCTACCTCGGAACCTTAAGAGAGTCATTCCTCCTCGTACAGGGTTAATAAGACTTGCGCATTCAAGTCCTCTTTCTGGGTTCTTGGTGAACTTCTCTAAGGAAGAAATCTCTATAAAGAGATCTATATCGGGGCATTTCCGGAGGTAGATATGGGTAACCATCTTCCTAGGAATGGACTGGAAGCCTAGCTTAGTTTGACTCATGCCTAATTAAATTCATTTATCAACATAAGCCATGCATGGTCTTTCTGTTATAAGCATATATCTAACATTGGTTATCAAAACACTACTCAGACATTCTTATACTATAATTATTCACCATTTCACAGTTTATGAGCATATATGTCAGCATATGAAATTTCAAGATACAATATGAACAAAAACACTTATCATAAATAACTTCAGAAGTGGGTGCGACTACTGAGAGGAGTGCTTGTTTCCACCCAACCGTATGCATAGCGACTCCCTGCGGATTTACCACTAGCCACCCCCGAGCTGAGACCACGATGCTCTGAGACTGCGTCTCTCCGTCTGCCAGTGACCAGGAGCGAAGGTTGCAATCCTCCCTCTCTGCTATCACTCACTCTGCATAATGCCAGAGTTCCCCTCGCATCTGCCCCCTACAATTGCTTCTACCATACGCCTTATCCTCTCGCGAGGTTGTGTGTGGCACGATTACCCTCGCGCCGATCAGGCCTGATAGATCTATGGATGGGTGGTTCACCATCCCATCCCTCATCAAGCCGCTCACCTACCAGCCTACGAGATATTTAAATTTGGGGTCCAGCAAGCCGCTTTTGGTTCTCCAGGCCAGTGGAGTCCAAATACGATATAAATTTAGGGTGGAAGTTAACACCACCTTTGCAGGTGCCTTCCACCGTCATAATGGTCTCTTTTCTGCACATCCCCTCTTAGCAGTCCTGAAATAAATTCAAAATGTTATTCACAATCATTGACCTCTTCCTGCGGTCCATTTACATCACATATTCATACTTATGAGTTTTCCATAGTTCTTGGCCAGTCCAGTTATATTTACAAACTGGGGGAAATGAGGTGTTACACTTGGGATAGCTTAGTCGTGGCTATTGGGAGTAATACAACCACACTAGTTCTAGAGGAAGTGGTTTATTCTCTTATTTTGGAAGAAATGAGAAGGAATAACATGGAAGGATCAAACAAAGATGATCTAATAGTGAGAGGCCGACTGGTAGACAAAGATAAAGGAATATTCTTTGGTAGAAATTTCAAGTCGAAGGGTAGATTTAAATCCCCAGTTCATTTGATGTGAAGATGCTGGAAATGTGGTAAAGTTGAGCATTTTAAAAAAGACTGTAAGTCAAAGGAAACATAATTCAGTGTTGGATCCGATGAGAAGCAGTCGACTGAGAGAAATAAGACCCCAAATAAGGGAGGTGATGTGTACCTAGCATTGACCAGTACATAGTCAGATCAAGATGTTTGGTTGATTGATTCAGGAGCATCTTATCATATGACACCACATAAAGAATGGTTATGTGAATATGAACTATATGATGGAGATGATGTGTTCTTGGGGGATGAATCGACAACCATAATTGTTGGATGAGGAAGAGTTCAACTAATACTGGAGGATGGGAGGAAAATAACCCTTTCGAGTGTGCTACACATTCTGGGTTTGGAAAGAAACCTAATATTTGTCAACAAGATGAGTGATGTAGGTGTGCATACTATGTTTCATAAGGATTCATGCAATATTGTCAGAGGTGTGATGGTCTTAATGAAAGGAGTTTGGATTGAACCCTATACAATTTGTCAGGGAATGTCGACTTGAATGGATTCAACATCATCATTGTGCCTGAAATTATCTTGAATGAGACTCAAATCGACTGGACTTAAGCTAAGTCGGTACAAGCCGACTCAACAAGGCATGATAAAACAAGCCCGACTAGGTTATGGCATGAGAGGATGGGACACATTGGAGAAAAAGGACTTTGATATATGCAAATCAAAGGTATGGTCGAAGGGTTTCTTGAATGTAGTTTAGAGGTCGAATTTTGTGAACATTGCATATATGAAAAACAAATTTGGGTGAGGTTCCCATATGGAGCAACAAGGGAAAGTGGGATTCTAGATTTGGTGCATAGTGATGTGTTTGGCCCAGTTACTGTGCCTTCACTTGGTTGATCCCTGTATTATGTGTCCTTCATAGATGAGTTTTCTAGGAAGACATGGATATATTTCTCGAGGAATAAATCATGTGTTTTCGATAGATTTAAGGAGTTTAAATCTCTCATGGAAAACCAAATAGAGAAAATAATTAAAGTGTTGAGGACTAACAATGGTGGTGAATTATGTGGAAAGGAATTTGATTAGTTATGTAAGAAGTGTGGTATATCATGCCAAAATACCACACCATATACCCCACAGAAAAATGGAGTTTCCAAGAGAATTAATAGAATGTTGATGGATAAGGCAAGGAAGATGCTCAATGGTGTTGGGCTTGCACAAGAATTTTGGGTGGAGGCAGTCGACACTGCAAGATATCTAGTGAATATGTCTCCTTCATTGATGCTAGTCAATACGAATCCACATGAGGTATGGTCTCAGAAAAATATTTCAATTGCACATCTAAAATTATTTAGTTGTGATGCATTTTTATATGTTCCTAAGGAAAAGAGGAGAAAACTGGACAACAAGACAGTCAAATTTATTTTCATTGGATGCAAAGAAGGAATAAAAGGATATAAGTGATGGGATCTGACATTAAGGAGAATAGTGTACAGTCGATATGTGGTCTTTAGAGAATTCGAAGGTAAGTTTGATCTTGAAGAAGTTGTTTAGACTGAGAATAATCCTGAGATGGTGCAGTTTGAACTCAAGAATGAAGAAGATGATTGAGATGAGCCGACTAAATTTGTGGAATAAGTAGAACAATAGACTTTAGTGGTAAGGATTTCAGAAAGAGTAAAGAAACTAGCCAAGAGGTATAGTCCACCTGACTTCCATTCTTCATTTGTTCCAACTTCCATCGACAATGAGCCCAATTCGGTCAATGAGGCAGTCGATTCAGAAGAGGGTAAAATATGGAAGGACACGATGTTCGAAGAGATGGAATCCTTGCACAAGAATGAGACATGGGATTTAGTCAAGTTACTTAGTGTAAGAAATATCATCAATAGAAAATGGGTATTAAAGAAGAAGATGAATGCCATAGGACAAGTCAAGAAGTTCAAATCTCAATTGGTAGTGAAAGGTTATTCCCAAGTCAAGGGAGTCGACTTCGGTGAGATTTTTTCCCCTGTTGCAAAAATAACTTCCATTAGAGTACTAATGTCTCTGGCTGCAACATTCGATCTAGAGATAGAATGGATGGATGTGAAGAAAATGTTCCTACATGGGGACCTAGAAGAAGAAATCTACATGAAACAACCTGAAGGATTCATATTAAAGGGCAAGCAATATTTGGTGTGCAAACTGAAAAGATCCCTTTATGGTCTAAACAAATTTCCAAGGCTGCAGTACCAGAAGTTCGACACATACATCCTTAGTTTGGGATTTGTGATAAGAAAAGTTGATCATTGCATATGTTCCAAGGAAGAAGGTGGTCATTTCATATATGTAGCTTTGTATGTCAATGACATGTTTCTTATTGGAAACAACATGGATGCAATAAAGGAGATGAAGAAAATGTTATCCTCGAAGTTCGAAATGAAGGATCATGGTGCAACTAACTTCATTCTTGGAATGTATATTAAGAGAGATCGAGCCGCTAGAAATCTCTGGTTGAATCAGATGAAGTATATTGAAAAAATTATGAAACGGTTCAACATGCAGGATTGCAAACCAATGAAGGTGCCAATTCCTGTGGGAGAAAGGCTTATTGTTGAACAATGTCCAAAGACATAGGAAGAAATAGAGGACATAGAACATGTTCCCTATGAAAGTGTTGTTGGTAGTCTAATGTATATGATGGTCTGCACTTGACCAGACATTTCCCATGTAGTGGGAGTGTCGAGCAGATACATGTCGACACTTGGAAAGGAGCACTGGACAACTGTCAAGAGAGTATTCAGGAATTTGTGTGGCATGAAGATATATGTTATATGCTACCATGGAATACTTGGATATGACGATGGTAAATTAAATGTACATGGCTTTGTGGACGTCGACTGGACTAGAGATCTGGATCGATGGAGGTCAACCAACGAAAATGTCTTCAAGATGTTTGGTGGAGGAATAAGTTGTATGAATAAGTGATAGGTGGTCGTATCCTTATCAACAACATAATCTTAATACATGGCGGCCACTCATGGAAGCAAAGAAGAGGTATGGATAGAAATGTTGTGTTTAGGAATCAGGTTTGAGCAGAGAGATATCAAGGTACGTTGCGACAATCAAAGCGCAATATTTTTGGAAAAGAACCCTTATTATCATTCGAAGACTAAGAAAATTGATTTAAAATATCATTTCATAAGATACATGGTGGGGATTAATAAGGTGTTGTTGGAGAAAGTAGACACGTTGGAAAACATAGAAGACTCGTTGACCAAGTCTATGAATGCTATGAAGTTATCTCGGTGTAGAGAGGAAATGGGAATTGCTTCCCTAGGTCTATGAACAAAAGTTCAGGAATCTCCTGTTTCAGAAAAAAGAAGACAACAAGTGGGAGATTGTTGGGTTGTTAGATTCTTTGCAGTGAAAGTCTAGTTGAAGAAGATCGACTAACAGTCAAAGGTCGAGGTGGATCGACATCAATCAAGGTTTAGGTGTATCGACAACAAGTCAAAGGTCGAGGTAGTCGATCGAGTAAAGTCTAATTTAAAGATATCAATGGAAAGTAAACCAACAAGAGGTTGAAGTGAGGGTGTGAGATGACCATCTAGAGACTGAATGAAGGTCAACTGGTAGTCGACTGATAATCCAAATTGGACTTGAATGTAACATAATCTCAGGATTTGCAGGATTTGTATCCAATGATATGCATGGATTTCTAACCACGTTTTGGGTGCAAATATTTAGAGTTTTTCCTATTGTAAAGCCTATAAAGAGGCATGTTGTAAGGACATAAAGGATAATTAAAAATATCCTAATGCATGTGTAAATCAAATGTTTTTGGTCATGCAAATGTAAGTCAGATTAGCTACAGGGTTGTTCTTGCACATGAAAGAGGGTATGATGTCGATTTCGTATTAGGTGTGGACCAAGGTTAGACATGTAACCTTTTATTCATATTGAATAAGACAACAGGAGAGTAGAACACTCAAGGAATTTTGGTTTTCCCAGCTAAGGGTTTCTAGGGTAACATCGTGGTGTACTGTGTGATTGCTTGTGTCATTTGTGTTCTTGATTAAACTCTTCTTCTCTTCTACTACGTTTAGTGTGGAAGTGTATCTCATTTCCTAACAAAAAATATAAGATAAGAATGGTAGTTAGGGAAAACTTCCATTTAGATGAAATTCCCAGTTTCTTTGGGAAGGCATTAGTTGGGAGATTTTGTGGGAAAGTGGTTTATCCCGAATATTTACACACTTGGTTGGTCAAGAACTGGGAGCAGTTTCTGACCCATATTCTATTTTACCATGTCCTAGCATGAGGATGGTTATTTTTGTATTTAGAATCAAGGAATAAGTGGCGAGAATTGGGATCCAAAATTGAATGTGGGTGCCTTCAAAATTGGATATTGCAAACCCATTTTAGTTCAAAAGATTTGGGCCATTTTTCTATGCCTTAAATTGTTTTTTTGGAAAAAGGATGTCTTGGAGTTTATTGTCGATTAAATTGGAAGGTTCATAAGTTTGGAGAAGGACTGGGAGACCAAGCCAGACTATTGTTGGGATTGGGTTCAGGTGGAGGTGGATTTTAGAGATCCGTTGTTGGAAGAAATCAAATTACTTCAAGCTGACAAGAATTGGTCTAAAAGAATTGACTATTGGAAGTCTTTGTTCCAATGCTTTTCATGGCATGAGGTGAGTCACATACATCATGAATTACATAGACCCAAAATTCCACCCAAGAAAGTTTAGATTGAAAATGCATAATCTAGGTCTCAGGTGGATGTCGAAGGTCAAGTTTTACTGGAACCCTCTATGGTTGTAAAAGAAGTAGTTGAAGCCCTAATGGTGGAATATAATGTGGAAGAAAATTTAGAGCCCCTTGCTCATGTTTTCCCATATTTTGGTAAGAATGATCCCTCTCCTTCTCCCTATCTTATCTCGCAATAGGATGATTTCCCTTAGGAAGTCCCTACGCTAGTTGAGAGTCGTGCAAATAATTTTGTTACCCTACTTCTTTTTAAGACTTCTTTGATTCATTCCAGAAAATATGGTCAACCTCTCTCTCCTCAACTCAAACTTGTCTCTCCAGAAGGCCCCTATCCTGTCTCTATGATGATATTAGCTTTGAACTCACACTTGTCATAGAAGGCCCATATGTCGATAGCTAATTATATTTTCCTTTGTTTGTATTCCTGTAAGGAGAATCAATCAAAAGTTCCTATCTGTTCTATGAAATCATATTATGACCTTCGTTCAAAACACAAATCATAGGATGACATGTTGGTTGAGGGTGTTCTTGTTCCAGATAAACCCATTGGAGGCATGGTGGAGAGAAAATCATTTATTTCCCATGCCCAAATTCAATCCAAAAAGGACATTAGAAGTGGTAGGAAGGATACCATATTTAGGTCCCATGGAGAAGGGAAATCCCTCAATATAATTTCCCCATTATTTCTCTGTCTTTTAATGCTCCTGGGGTCCGGGCACCAAAAAATCCCTCTCAAAAGACTTGTCAGATTTTATTCTTCAGACATATTACTAATTCAAGAAACTATCTCTATAGGCGTTAAATCTATTGAATCTTCTTCCTCCAGGCTTAAGGGTTGGTCCTTCAATTCTTTGGACAAAGATGACATGTCAAGGGATATCCTCAGTGCATGGATCCTAATTTTGGTGGCTTCCTCTACATCTATGTTGTCCTCTAGTATCCAATTTGATCTTTTGATAAAGGATTTGGGTCTGGAATCTCTTTCATGCAATATTTTGTAGACAATATAGCTTTGGTTAGGAAATTAACCAGGAAGTGAGTGGCCTCTCATAGGGAGAAATATCGGGCGTATCTCAAGGAAGTAGAAGAAAAAATAAGGTGGTTGTATGATGAGAATCTGTGGGCAATATTTTCAGACGAGGAGAGATCTACCATCGAAGATCTTGAAACTCATCAACAAGACCTTCTAAACAAGGAAGAGATCACGTAGAAATTGAAAAGTTGGGTGATCTGGGTGCAGGAAGGTGAAAATGATACGAATCTCTTCCATAAGTTTTTCAACTCACATAAGAACATTAATACTATTTGGGAACACAAAACTCAAGAAGGGTTTACCTAGAATCATTTCAAGACAAGGAAGAAGTGGGAATTACATATTTCAACAATATTTTTAAAGAGAATCCCAAATACCCTATAAGAGAAATCCTTTAGGTATTAAGTCGAGGACAACATATGATTAGTGAAGATATGAATGCTTCCATAGAAGCTGATATTTATGAATAAGAACTACTTTCAACTCTCTCCTCCCTTAAAAAGGGGAAGAGTCTAGGCCTTGATGATATGGTGATTCAGTTCTATCTGCATTTTTATGATTTGATCAAGGATAATCTTCTGAAGGTGGTGCAGGAATCCAAGTGTTCTAGTAAGATGTTGGGAACACTAAATTCCACCTTCATTACACTAATCCCTAAGAAACAAGATGAGACATCCTTAGACGATTACAGGCCCATATCGTGTTGCAATGCGATTTATAAAGTGGTCTCGAAAATTCTAGCTAACAGATTAAAGCCTATTCTAAGTGAGTTGATATTGGAGGAACAATTTGGTTTTCTTGGCAATTTCCAGATTTACGATGTGGTGGCTATCACCTAGGAAACTCTTGATTCCATGAATTTTTCAAACTCTCCATTAGTTTCTCTAAACATGGAAATTTAAAAATATTACGATAAGGTAAGCTAGACTTACCTCAGAATTTTCCTATTACAGATGGGAATGAATCTTTCCATAGTTAATTAGATAATGGGGTGTATCCAAATTGTTTCATTTGCAATCTTGGTCAATGACGCTCCCTCAAAGTTCTTTCGGGCCTCCCAGGGCTTGAGACAAGTGTGTCCTCTTTCTCCCTTTCTTTTTCTACTAGTTGAAGAAGCTATTTGTTTTCTTTTAAAGGATCCCAAATGGAAAGGTGAACTAAGGGGGGTCAAAGTATCTACTTCGGAAACCATTACTCATCTCCTCTTCATTAGCAATGTTCTCCTCCTAGTTGTCGACAATGCCAATGATTTCTACGTACTGAAAACCATCCTATATCTCTACTGTTTGGTTATAGGTATGGAATTCAATTTGTTTAAGTCTTGTTTTCTCTTTAATTCTACCTTTGATGAAGCTCAAACAAAACTAGATCAATTGCTTCCTTCTCCTATATCGGAGTTAAATAGAGGCCTTGAGTATCTGGTTTTTCTCCTCAAACCCAATTCTTATAGTTACAATGATTAGTTATACCTCTTCAAAAACATAGATGCTCACATATCCTTCTAGAAATACATATGGATTTTCTAGGGTGGGCATCTAGTCCTACTCAAATCTACATTGGAAAGCATCGTCATCTATTGGGCATCGATTGTTAAAATTCCAAAGGGGATTATAACTAAAATCAGAAAAAGTGCTTCTAGTTTTTATGGGTGGGAAAGAAATATTATGATGAAATCCCCTTGTAAAGTGGTCTAATATTTCTCTCTCAAAGAATATATGAGGTTGGGAAAAAAACATGTATTTGTTAATTGTCATTATCTAGCAACAATGAATCTATGGAGACTCGCCTATATTAACTTGTTTTGGGGGGTGGGTGATGAGGTCTACATACCTCATAGACAAATCTATAGAGGACTTCGACTTGTTTAGACAAGTTAGTAAATCAACTAGAAATGTCTCTTTGGTTTGGAAAACCTTGGTCGATGCCTTCCCACTAGTAAGTAAATGGATAGCATGGAGAATTGACAATGGAAAAAAAAGTTCACCTTGGAGAAGATCCATGGATTGGAGCAGATGATGGATATAAGATTTTTGAGAATGTTTTAAGGATTCTTCATGTGCAGGGACTTTTTTCATTGTACAATGTAAAGGCTCGTAATCCAGGAGACTACATAGTGAAGATAGGATATTACACTTAAGCAGAAGCGAATTTCCAGGGTGTGAAATTTTGGTCGTGGGAGTAGGTTTGGAAGCTTCACATTCCATTGAAGTCAAGGATAGTGTTGTGGTTAGTGTTCAGGAATGGATGATACACTTTTCTATGGCCATCTATAAATCTCTCCCCTACCATTTGGTGGGTGTAGAATATGAGTATTTTTCAGGATAAGTACATTCCAATGGAAGTGACAATGGGTCTTATTGATAAAATTTTCCAATGAATACAAGACAGATCAGAAGATGAATAATCCTAGAATTATTGTTATGTTTCAGCTAGATTTTGAAGTCCCATGGCATTGTTTTGATGGCGCCAGTCAAGGACACTCGTCCAGATGTGGGATCATAGTGGTTCTTTATCTAACCACTTCTCATTATTTCTATGTATGATATTCTCCAGGTCCAGGTTCAAATCTGAAATACAAATTCTCAACAATGTGGACCCTCCTCTACGTCACTGCCAAATTTAAGGTTAAAAAGTTGCAGGTAATGGGAGATTCAATGACGGTTATAGATTGGGATAATAAAAGAAACAATGTATTAGTAGTACACATCAAGAATCTCTTACAAGATATTCAATATTCCCTCTAGTCTTTTGAATGGACCTCTTTTACTCACATCAACATAGAATTGACCAACTTGTAGATGTCCTTTCAAGGCAAGAACTCCAACTAATCGAAAGTTCTTATGCCTTTTATGAATTCTTCGATGAAAGGGAACGAAAGGCCATGGAATTCCATTTCTACCAAAAACTATTGGATTGGTTTGGTCTATATAATATTATGTTTTGATTACACTCAGGATTAAATTTTCACAATTGATAATTGATAAGAAAAAGAAGACTATATTATGTAGTTTAGATACCATGTTAAAGGTATAACTCTTGTATAATCAACAAAGGGTGGTAATGCCAAGTTAGTATGAACATTCGAAGTCTCTTATCTTCTGATAGTCAATAATTAATCCCAAGGACGATAACATGTATATTATTTTTTTTAATATAAATATTTTTTCCATAAAAAAAAATATACAATAGTATTGTTTATATTAATATATTATTAACTATACGTTATATTTGATAACTTATTATATATGTTTACATGTTCTTCTCAACAATGGAGTCCTTATTCTAAGACTCCAAATGAAAAAATGTAGGTTAAAAAACAAATAATTGTTCAATGTTAACCACTTTTCAAATTTTTCATGTATCCTTGGAATACAATTTGTGCTATATAAAAGGGATGAAGGTATTGATTTCACTAGAAAACTAGTATTTTCCAAACATATTGCCACATTTGAAAAGGTAATATAATTTATTTGTCATTATATTTTTTACTCCAAATATTTTCCAAACATATGGTCACATTTGAAAAAGTAATAAAGTTTATTTGTCATTATATTTTAATGAAATCTTATAATAGCGTAGTTGATACTAAAAATAATGAAATCTTATAATAGCGTAGTTGATACTAAAAATGGTTATACTTCAGATATTTTTACAGTTGCAATCATTGGATAACCATTCAAAAGTTATCGTGGCAGGAAGCTTCAATTCTTATTTATCACAGTTGGGTCAATGGAAAGCCACTCCAAAGGCTCCAAATTCATAGCTTTTAAAATTTGTTTAGTCTTAGAAGCAACTCAGTATCCATTATAGTATTCGCTCATAGTTACCTTATGAAAAGCTTGCTTCTCTGTTTTCTTGTACTTCGATGCTAATACTCGAGGTTCTCCTCCTAGTAATGGTGGAACAAATTGCTAGTCAGTAAAATATTTGTTAATATTTATGAGCGGAGTTTGCTTAAACTATTTTTAAAGGTGTACAATGTTGCTTCAACTTCCATATTATGGAACATAAAGGTGTATATTGTTGATTTCTTGAGATATGCTGCAATTTGATTTCTTCATATATTTCTCATATAGTTATGCTCTTGAATGGCTATTAATGTACTTATGTTAATATAACATAAGATGTATATAAGATAAAACTATATAGTAATAACTTATTTTATTTTAAAGTAAAATAAAATACTTAGTTTAAATATACAAATTTATTTTTATTAATTATATAGGAAAATTTAAGATATGTTTGAAATAGTAATACTATTAGTTACTATTAGTTGATTATAAATACGTTATACAAGATATTTTTTATAAGATGAAATAAAACCTAAATTAATGTTTCTTAAACTATTCTAGGGGATGCTTAGTCTTTTAGCTTGTTGCAAGAATCAAAATTTTATTAGGGATTTGAACCTGGGTGGGAGAGTGGAATACCTACCTCCCATCACTTGAGCTATTAACATTTTATCTTATCCTCATATAAGGGTATTCTATAATACTTGATTGGTATTGGTTTGAAATCATAAGGTCCCATCGACATAATAGTGCATGATTATCCTAACAATAATGGTGAATAACTGGGGTTACTAAACATTTTATCAAATCATATTTCATTAAGAATTTTTTTAATATTTTTTAATATTTTATAAATGGTACTTAATGTAAATCTATTGATGTTGACTATGATCTGTAATTTTATAAGGACATCGAGCGAAACATGCAACAAATAAAATCAATCTAGGGGATCGACCTTAAAACCTCATGCATGAAGTTTAAATCACTAAAATACTCATGGAATTTAATGTGTTTGATTTATTACATAGTTTAGGATGGCATTGAATATGCACTAATTATTATCATATTGTTTTAAATGATATTTTAAATTAGTTCCACCTATTTTGGATAATGGCTTAGTGAGTAGTTTTTTCTCTGAAGGAAACCTCTAGAGGAAATTTTTGGCCACTTTCCTACATTTCATGGATTATACACATTGAAAACTTGTTGGTGTTGATTACAATGTCTGATTCAGTAGGGCCAATGAATGAAGTATTGTTTCGTTCGGACCAAAACGACAACTTCACGAGGATATGAATCCCCCTTCATTTTTAGAGAGGTGGTACTCCTATTTGGCTTATGGTTTTATTTAAATATTTTATATCAAAAATAATATGGGACTTTGTCAATTGACTAAGTCCAACTCTTTATGGCTCAATAAAATTTAAAATACTGAAAAAATAAAAGATTTATATATATGGAGAATTCCTGAGAAATGGACCATGAACCTCAAACATCACACAGTAAAGAAACTGATAAAATCCTCAAATCCATCACAGTTTGATAAAAAAATTGATCGCATTGAAAATAAAAGAAAATAGTCCAATGTCACAAGAGAACTTTGAAAGAGTACTACTTATTAAGCTTAGAAGAATATTTAATAGATCGACTTCAAATATTTTATACTCAAAACTCAGAGTTATAAAATACAATTGAAATCGATCCTGACTTAGTTCTTTGAGAATTTCTAAAAAAATAATAATGTTTGTTACAATGCTTGAAATTTAAAGGTGTTTCTTCATTAATGGGCCGAGATTGGAGCTCTTGTGGAACACAGAAATATTTACAAGAAATATGATGAAGAGAAGAACATGTAGTGGAGCACAAGCAATAAGATATGGAAAGAAGACAAGGAGGAAGTTATCAGAATTCTATTACACTTTTCCAATGAAAGAATAAACATAACTAAATGAAATATGATAAGGAAGAAGGTATGTAATCAGTATGGACTTACTGTGATTGAATCTCTCTCTCTCATTTTCTTGTTGATGTGCATTTTATATATTTACATGTTGTAGTTATGTTGCCGGTTGTAACCACTTCTGTTGAAAATTCGACAATCTTGGTTATAACCTTGTTTAACCATTCTAGAATATATTCCCTTAATGCGGAAACAATTACCTCTTGTTTTACTTTGACACTTAACAATTCACTCTCAATTTCCCTATGGTCAATAGAGAAAAGTGATAGGCCATGAGTCTGTGAGTCTACCAACCCACGAATATAACAAAATGAAGTAAGTATGGAAGAAAACATAAATCAGTAGGTAAGATGTGACAATAAAAATTATGGGATGGGAACATACTTAGAAAAATACAATGCAACAAAATGAAAAAGAAAGAGGAACTTATGAGGTTCAACAAGTATGTAATAGAGATAACAAACCTTAAAGATCAACCCTAAAACCTCTTCAACCAAACCCAAACTCTCAACCACCTAAACTAATTCACCAAGATTTTAGAAGATAATTAGCTATTATTGAATTAATTTTATATATGTGTATGCGAAGAACTTGCCAAAAAAATTGGATCCATTAATGAGGAAATAGAAATTTAGATATTTTTAAGTCCATAAGCCATCTTAAAATAATGATTAAAAATATAATTACTTAATTAAGATAAAGTTTGCACTTTAACAATCCAACCAAAGAAAAAATACGTTCAAAAGTTTTATAACACCCATTCATGAACAATAATATAATAGAATAAACAAAATTTTACAATCAAATTGGATTGGTCAAAATATATTAGATTCACTTGTGACTCGTGTAATAAAAAGACAAAATTTTACAATCAAATTGGATTGGTCAAAAGATATTAGATTGATTTGTGATTTGTGTAATACTAAAACGACAAAATTTTACAATAAAATTGGGTTGGTCAAAAGATATTTGATTGAATTKTGTAATAAAAAATATCGTTCATATTCCGATTTTACATTCAAATTCTTTTAATTCTTCTTGATAAAATAGAATACAAAAAAAATTGCATTCAATTTCTTTTTAGTCATGTCTTATTGACTTTATTTGATGTTAACTGATTTGTTTAATATTAAAACGACAGACCGCTCCTCATCATTTCCAGTAAGCTGCTTTGTAAGCGAGCGTTGTTTTTATAAGCGGTGGAATAACTCAAGACTTTCCTGAACAAATTCTTCTTGATAAAATAGAATTCAAATTCTTTTTAGTCATGTCTTATTGACTTTAGTTGATGTTAACTGATTTGTGTAATATTAAAACGACAAAATTTTACAATCAAATTGGATTGGTCAAAATATATTAGATTGACTTGTGACTTGGGTAATAAAATAAAGTCGTTGATATTCAGATTTTACATTCAAATTTTTTTCATTCCTCTTAGATAAAATAGAATTAAAAAAAATTGCATTTAAATTTTTTTTAAGTCATGTCTTCTTGATGTTTATTGATAAGAAATTTGGTAATATATATAATAATAATAATAATAATTTATTTTTAAGGTTAAGGCCAAGCCAGCACATCAAATTGGTGTATGAGACTCTCTTGTTTGTGGGACAAGAGATTTGACTAGTAAAATCTACGAAAGTATAAATACCCTACCCCCCTCTAGATTTTAACCTGTAACCTCTTAAGAGGAAACACATGTTCTTAACCATTAGGCCCACTCAAACTGTATATTAAATTAAAACGAGAGTCTTTATATTTATATATATAAATAGTAAAAATATCGACAAACTAATAAAGATCTATCAGAATGGAAACCAGACTCTATATCAGACAAAATAATAAATTCATAGATTATTAGTCAGAATTAACAGCCATCAAAGGGTCAAAATGAAAATTTGGTGAGGATGTGCCAAAATGGAAACCAGAGCCTTCGCAATGCGTTCAAACCCCACTATTGGATCAAACATTTTAAAAACCAGACTGACCATAAACATATACCTGATTAAAATTCTGAAGACATATGGACCAAGGCTAAAACAACTAGACCCATCCGAAAGCTATATCAACAAAGCACAAAGAGAGCAGAGCGAAACCCGAAGATTTGAAAGCTCCTAATTTTTCTAGAGTTTCGAGATGCTCCTCTACCTTCTTGACCTCCCCAACAACTTCATGTGGAGACTCTTCGTCCTCGACTTGGATGGGGGCGCTCATGCGACCCTGGCGGGATTGGATTCTTGGAACGACAAAAGAGATCGACTTTTCCTTCAAACAACTTAATTTCCTGGAGAGTATTATCATTATTTATTTTGACTTTCTCAACCCCTGACAAAAAATCGCCTTTAGAATCCAAAGGGTTTCAACCAGTTTAAAGTGCTTTGTTTGTTCTTGTAAACCTAGACCCAGGATTTAACTTCAATATCTGCATCCGAAGTCCACTGACGATGGCTCCTGAGTCCTTCCTCTATCTCTCCCACCTTATATAATTATAATGTTAATATTAAATATTTTTTTGAATTAATTGAATTTTCCTTCAAATTGCTTACTATAATATAATTTATTAATTAAATTTTTTTTAAAAATATTAAATTATTTTGTAATGATTTATAATATAATAATATATTTATTATAATTATAATAATTTTTTTTTAATTTATAATTATAATTTATTATTATTATTATTATTCAAGTCAACAAATCATCATCCCATGAAGTCAAATGGTAATAAAATTATAGGATGATGTATAAATCAATGTACCAAGTATGTGTTTGGATTCCAAGCAAATGGCATTAACATCATGCCGATGATGATTAAAACGTGATATAGAGGTTAGTTTATTGGTTCCCAGTTGTTCTCAGTTCTGTGGTGCCAAGATGGATCAAATTAGCTCTGAAAGCATATCCCTGGAGATGGAGGAGGTAGAGCAGCTCTTTGACAACGAGAAGGTGCCTCCCTGGTGGGAACAGATCACATTCAGAGCAATGTTTGTGAGCATGCTGCTGGGTATTATGTTTTGTATAATTGTCTTGAAATTGGTCCTCACCACCGGAATCATTCCTTCTCTCAATGTTTCTGCCGGATTGTTGGGATTCTTTTTCATCAAAACTTGGACCAAATTCCTCGAGAAGATCGGACTATTGAAGACTCCGTTCACCAGACAAGAGAATACCGTGATTCAAACCTGTGTGGTGGCTTGTTATGGGATTGCATTCAGCGGTATGTATGAATCAATCTGGAACTTCTATTATCAATTATTATAAGATTTTGGTTTTCTGAATTGGGTATAATGGCAGGGGGATTTGGGTCATACTTGATGGGTATGAGTAGAAAGAGCTATGAACAGGCAGGCACATATATTGCTGGGAATACTGCGGACAATATCAAAGATCCAACTCTTAGTTGGATTATTGGTTTTCTTTTCACCGTGAGTTTTCTAGGACTGTTAGCTGTGGTGCCTCTTCGGAAGGTAAGGAAGTTTGGAATCGTGAGAACGAGTTGATGTTGCGGTTTAGGAATTTATTTATTTTTGGCTTCTTTTCAGAGAATGAATTTTTCTTAGCTGATTTTCAGATAATGGTGATAGACTACAAGCTCACCTATCCAAGTGGTACAGCAACAGCGTTTCTCATAAATGGATTCCACACTCCTCAGGGAGACAAGCTAGCCCGGTAATGTTAATGTAATGGCAGAATATTTAACTGAGAAGTTTTACATATGTATGAAATTGATTAGTTGATATATTTCAGAGTTTAGTTTACTCCACCTTTACATATCAATAATTTTCTTATTTTACAGTGCCTTGCTTTTAATAAGGCTTTGTCCCTAAATATTGCAGGAAACAAGTTAGAGCTTTAGGGAAATATTATACATTCAGTTTTCTCTGGGGTTTTTTCCAGTGGTTTTTCACAGCTGGTGATGATTGTGGCTTTCAGCAGTTTCCTACTTTTGGATTAAAAGCTCGGGATCAAAGGTATGTATTTGGGTTGTAATTGTTTTTTAATTGTATATTTACATTGAAAGATTTGAAATTAGAGGTGACTCAAATATGGGGAAATTGAACAAAAGGGTGCAAATATTAACAGCTATTATAACTAGCACAGCAATAAAATAGCTGCTGGTAAACCCTGAAAGACTGAGAAGATGAAATGTATCTTTAAAAGAATATATTAAATTTTATTATCTATTAACAAATAAACTGTTGGGCTTCATTTATCTGGTGTTAATATTTTACTTTCTGTTAATCATTTACTTGGCAATCAGTTAGTCATCAAAGTGTTTTTTTAAATATGATTAGGTAAATGTAAAAAAGTAAACACATAAACTGATGTCTTTATAATAGCTAGGAAGTTAATGATTGAAATCACAGACATTTATTTTGTGTGACTACTGAGAATATTTCAGCCATATTTAATCCTGTGCATAGAAAACTTATTAAGCACTAAACCCCTATTAAATCTGCCCATTATCAATAAGTGTACGTCTTTCAGCATAACTTTATCTTTCAGCATAACTTTAAAAATAACTAGGTTTTAACTTTTAATAAATGCTTAATGGAAACTTAACCTAAATATGTATATTTCAGATTTTACTTCGACTTCAGCGCGACATATGTAGGAGCTGGTATGATCTGTCCGCACTTGGTGAATTTGTCCATATTGTTCGGAGCAGTTATCTCTTGGGGTCTCATGTGGCCTCTCATACATAACCAAAAAGAAGACTGGTACACTGCCTCAGACGGGAGTATGCAGGGCCTCCAAGGTTACAAGGTCTTTGTGTCTATTGCTCTCATATTGGGCGATGGACTTTACAATTTCGTCAAAATCTTGTACATCACTGTGACCACTATGTATGGTCAATGGAAGAAAAAGAGGACTCAAAATGGTCTTCCAGTGGTAACCAGTGATGGAAATGAGCCACCAGTGGATGCAGCAATTCCCTATGATGAGCAGCGGCGGAACGAGATGTTTATGAAGGACAGTATACCCCTTTGGGTGGCTGGAGCTGGGTATGTGGCCCTTGCAGCTATATCCATCGGGGTTATCCCACGGATTTTTCATCCTGTGAAATGGTACTTTGTATTGGTGGCCTACATAATGGCACCCGTATTGGCATTCTGCAATGCATATGGATGTGGGCTCACAGATTGGAACATGGCCTCAACTTATGGGAAACTAGCCATCTTCATCTTCGGAGCATGGGCAGGGAAGGACGATGGCGGTGTACTGGCAGGCTTAGCTACTTGTGGAGTGATGATGTCAATAGTCAGTACTGCTGGAGATCTGATGCAGGATTTCAAGACTGGATACCTGACCATGTCATCCCCAAGATCCATGTTTGCGAGCCAAGTGATTGGGACCGCCATGGGATGCATAATAGCACCCTCTACCTTCTGGCTATTCTACAAGGCCTTCAATGTGGGAGATCCAAATGGAGAATATCCGGCCCCCTTTGCACTGATTTACAGAAACATGGCCATTCTAGGAGTAGAAGGATTTGGTGCCCTTCCCAAGCACTGCCTCACTATCTGTTATTGTTTCTTCGCAGCAGCCATAGTCATCAACTTGATAAGAGACCGTGTACCCAAAAAAGTGTCTCAGTACATTCCCCTGCCGATGGCCATGGCTATTCCTTTCTACATTGGAGGTTACTTTGCCATCGATATGTGCGTGGGGACGGCCATTGTTTTCGTTTGGCAGAAGATCAACCGTAAAGATGCTGACGTAATGGTTCCTGCAGTGGCTTCTGGTCTCTTATGTGGAGATGGCATATGGACTCTTCCGTCCTCGATTCTGGCTCTGGTTAAAGTGAATCCTCCCATCTGCATGAAATTCCTGTCCAGAAGCATGAACAGTAAAGTGGATGGCTGACTTTATTAACAAGGGCTGATCCAAAGATATCAAAATAACATATATATGATTCTATGTAGTAAGTGTTATATGCACATAGAAAATAAATTGTGATCGATGTACATAATATCTCGAAGAATATTGAACATCTTTACTTAGATGGAAATGTATTGTAGGTTACACGCTTGAATGTTGACTAGCTTCACTCTGTGTTTTTGCGGGCACTGACTTAATTAAATGTGGAATAATAAAGAAGTTTGAAGGCACTGACTTAATTAAATGTGGAATAATAAAGAAGTCTGTGAAGAAATAAGTTTTTTGAATTAATGGAAAAACAATTTTTATATTTAAAAAGATATTAAAAATATTTAAATTTATAAAGAAATCAAGATAAAAAAGAAAAATGAGAAGGAAAAACTTAGATATACCTATGTTTGGAGTCTTGTTATTTCTTCTAACAATGGTATTTCTTCTAACAATTAAGCCGCCTAAGCCTATACATAGAGTACATAGAGTGAGAAAAGAGAACTCCTCTCTTTTCACATGCATCTCTGGTTTTGAAGAATCATCAGCTAAGCACTAGCGCGGTGGGATTTTAATGGAGTTGTGCTTGGATTATTAGTGTCGAGTTCCACGATTGTCGAAGAGAAACAAAGAGAGCTCCACCACTTGGTTGCACAATTATCAAAAGAGAAGCATTATGCAAATTACGTCTAAATTCACTGAGTGACTTCAACAAAGAGAGCTCCACCACTTGGTTGCAAATTACATTAAGACATATTACTACATTAGAGGATAAACAAAGAGAGCTCCACCACTTGGTTGCACAATTATCAAAAGAAAAGCATTATGCAAATTACGTCTGAATTCAGTGAGTGACTTCAAACTCTAAAAAGCTAACAAAAGATTACATGTTCACCAGGTACTGGTTCATGTGTGCATAGAGAAGGAAGTGATAGACCGAACCAATGAAGCACTTGACGAAGCCACTAGTTGACTTGCCTTCAGCTATATATATAGATATGGTTTGCACTTGCCTTCAAAAATATAAATAGATATGGTTTTCAAAGTTTGTAGATTTTTAGGTTTTTTTTAGCTATATACTTTTAGATATTTCAAGATTATGTTCTATTTGTAATTTCTTTTAGAATCTGAACTCTATTTCTTTTTTACTTGTGGATTTCTAATTAGAAACAATTTTTTTTTTTTTATGTACCCTTGCTTCTAGGTTTTATTAATACAAATCTTCCAATTATATGATTAAAAATAATAAAATGTTATTAAAACAAACATATAATCAATTAGGTATATATTTGTTTGTGTAATTACATGGCAAGATATAATATAATAGTAATAATAATAATAATTTCAATTCTTAATTGATCTAGATAAAACACCACAATCAAATAAAGTGTCAACATGACATCAAATCTCGTTTCAGAGAACATATAGCTCACACAACTCTAAATCATCTATGGTTGAACACTCTTTTAATTATAAGCACTTCACTTTCTTTGAAAAAACAAAAATTATTTCCTGCACCCCACCATTCCTCTCACATAATCCGGATGAGGGCTACAAGATTAGTCAATCATGGAAGTCTCTTAGAGATATTACACACATCTAGAATTTGTTTGTTATTTTATTTTCCTATGTTTAATTGGCTATGTTGAGGGTCCCTTAGTCTGACATATTCTCCCTTCATTGAGGATATTCTCCCCTAGAAAAAGGTTCCACATATGGGTGAGTGCAAGGTCATCATGGTCTCTCATGATGCTTTAGTGGAAATACAAACTTAAAAGGCAACTTGTAGAGAACCCGTTTTTCTTGTGCCCTCTATTTTTTGAAAATTTATAATATTAATCTGATATTTTTTAAAAAATTATCAAAGTCAACATATCCCTGAAAATTACATCTTTTGTTCATGCAAGCTAAGAGGGTCTTAACATGATCAAAACAATTATTTTATTTTGTTTTTAGATCTTAGATATTTGTCTCCACTAGTGCCACATATAACTCATTATAGAAATAGTTAAGCCAACAAAAATTTATAGTAGAAATAAGAGGTATGTATTCTATGATTTTCATATATGCCAAGACAAAAATAGATTAAAAATAGTAAACAATATTAATTCAAAAAAAAATTATATAATTGGAATCTACATAGCCTACTCTATATAAGTATGTAGTTTCGTCAACAACAAAATTGTTTAGCCTATAGAAAAACGAATTCAAATAAAGAGATATAGAGAGGTATTCAAAAAAATGGGGGCTTTTATCAATTTGTAGACCGAACCAATAGGTTTGTCATCTCATACCTAAATCCGAGGAAACCAAGTCAACATACATGTTGTCAATCCCACCCAAAGAAATTTGAATTTAAAATAACGTGCACACTTTCTGAAGAGCGCGCACATGCTCTAGAAATGTGCACACATTCCTAATAACACACACATGCTTTAGAAATGTGCACACATTCCTAATAACACACACACACTCTAGAAAATGCACGTGTTATAGGATTGTGCACACATTCCTAAGAGTGTGCACGTGTTCTTATAGCTTATTTTTTATTTTTCATTCCCATGTCCCTCTCTCTCTCTCTTCTACATCTACTCCCCCATCTCTACCTCCCTCTCTCTCTCTCTTCCACATCTACCCCCCCATCTCTACCTCCCTCTCACTCTCCCTTTCTAACCCCCTTGTCTGTCTCCCTCTCTCTCTTTCACACTCCTATACATGGTAAGACCTAGACATGGAAAGAAATATACATCAAAAGGCATGGAAAGACCTACAAATTACCTTGACATGCTTCCAAATCTCGCACCCACTCCCTCTCTATCCCCCCTTTTCTCTCTCCCTCTCTCTCTCTCTCTACCCCTTTGTCTCTCCCTCCCCTACTACGCCTCCTCTCTCTTCCAGCTCTCTCCCAACCTTTCTCTCTCTCATCCTCATTGTTAGTCTCAATTTGACTCTCCATATTCCCCTCTTTCTCTCTCCATTCCCCCTCTTTGTCTCCCTCTGTATCCCCCCTTCCTCTCACTCTCTCTCTACCCCCCCCTATATGTCTCCCTATTTGCTTCCCTTCCTCTCACTATCCCTCTCTCTATGCCCCCTCTATGTCTCCCTCTCCCTCCCTCTCACACTCATGTTTATCTTTCTCTCTCCCCCTCTCATATTCTCACACATTCTCTCTCTGCCCCCTCCCTCCCACTATCTCTCCTCTATCTCTCCTACATCTACCTTTCTCTCCTACATTTACCTCTCTCTCTACCCCCCTCTCTATATTCCTCTCTCTCCCTCTCACACTCTCACACACACTCTCTATTTCCCTTCTATGCCTTTCTCTCTCTCCTTCCCATACTCTCTCACACACTTTCTATCCCCCCTCTATGTCTTCTCATATCTCCCTCCTACACTCTAACATAATCACTCTCTACCTCCCCTCTTTTTCTTCCTCTCTCTCCCTCCCACACTCTCCCACACACACTTTCTATCCCCCCTCTATGTATTCCTCTCTTTCCCTCCCACACTCTA
>JASDQU010437127.1:12533-27065 GCA_032191745.1 Picea mariana | reverse complement strand
GCTCCTACATATGTCATGCTGAAATCGAAGTAAAATCTGCAATATACATATTTAGGTTAAGTTTTCATTACCTACTCCTTAAAATCTAGTTATAATGGCTGTTAATAGTTGGGACCTTTTGTTCAGTTTCCCGGATCTGACTCAACTTTCAGATTAAATCTTTCACTGTAGAGATAAAATAAAAAAAAACACATACAACCCAAATACAAACCTTTGATCCCGAGCTTTTAATCCAAAAGTAGGAAACTGTACAAAGCCACAATCATCACCAGCTGTGAAAAACCACTGGAAAAAACCCCAGAGAAAACTGAATGTAAAATATTTTCCCAGAGCTCTAACTTGTTTCCTGCAATATTTAGGGGCAACGCAATATTAATAGCAACTCACTGTAAATGTAAAGGTGGAGTAAAATAGAATACGAAATATATCAACTCATCAATTTCCTACATGTGTAAAGCCTCTCTAGTCAAATATTCTGGCATTACATTAGCATTACCTGGCTTGCTTGTCTCCCTGAGGAGTGTGGAATCCATTTATGAGAACCGCTGTTGCTGTACCACTTGGATAGGTGAGCTTGTAGCCTATCACCATTATCTGAAAATCAGCTAAGACAAATTCATTCTCTGAAAAGAAGCCAAAAATAAATAAATTCCTAAATCGCCGATATCAAAACTCTCACGATTCCAAATTTCCTTACCTTCCGAAGAGGCACCACAGCTAACAGTCCTAGAAAACTCACGGTGAAAAGAAAACCAATAATCCAACTCAGATTTGGATCCTTGATATTGTCTGTAGTATTCCCAGCAATATTTGTGCCGGCCTGTTCATAGATCTTTCTGCTCATACCCAACAAGTATGTCCCAAATCCCCCTGCCATTATACCCAATTCAGAAAACCAAAATCGCAAAATAAATCATAATAAAAAGTTTTCGACTGATTCGTACATACCGCTGAATGCAATACCATAACAAGACACCACACAGGTTTGAATCACGGTATTCTCTTGTCTGGTGAACGGAGTCTTCAATAACCCGAACTTCTCGAGGAATTTGGTCCATGTTTTGATGAAAAAGAATCCCAACAATCCGGCAGAAACATTGAGAGAAGGAATGATTCCGGTGGTGAGGACCAATTTCAAGACAATTATACAAAACATAATACCCAGCAGCATGCTCACAAACATTGCTCTGAATGTGATCTGTTCCCACCAGGGAGGCACCTTSTCGTCAAAGATCTGCTCTATGCTCAGCTCTTTCTCTGCAATCTTGCTCGACGTTCCATCCTTATCCTTCCAAGCATCGCCGGAGTTCAATTCTTCTCCGTTCTTCACAGTATGAGCTCGCTTTACAAGCCCTTCATTGTCTCGACCTCGACCATGACCCCCCTCTACCTCCAGGGATCTGTTTTCAGAACTAAATTGATCCATCTCGGCACCACAGAACTGAGAACAGGAGGGAACCAATAAACTCTTATTCACATTTATGCCCGTCAAATTAACCTTTTTCGACTAACCCTTGTTCGATCCCATGACATCAATATCTCTTGACCAGAAGGCCTACCTACCGACAAGGAGTAGCCTCGGGGATTGCGATGAATTCCATGAAATATGCCACACGATAAAGACCTCCATGTTCACTGGCGGGAAGAAAATAAATATATCGATGCCAAAGATGATCAGTTGGCCTGCATCTCCTTCCAATGAAATATGTATTAACGTAATCATTCAACCATAATAATTGGTATGTAATAATTGGTATGGAGAGAACAGTATGTTGATACCTCTAATACATTAGAGTAGATGAATAACATAAAGGAGCTGTTCAATGGGTATGGAAATAACAGTAGGTTGATACTTACATACTATATATATTATAAAATACTATATATATTATAAAATAGCAGATGTACTCTATGTGGGAATGTGAGAGGAGACAGGACACTGTATCATCTCTTTTTGGAGTGTAATTTTACAAAAGATATTTGGTATATATTGTATAAGGAATTAAATTTGGAAGGTGTATGGGAAGGAGGGCAGTGTAATGATTGTCTACAAACTGGAAAAGATTGAAGGGTGACAGGATAGAAATTCCATGTTTTATTTGTACTAGTATTATATCTGAGAGAAACAAAAGTAGGACATACCACTAAGAAAATCATGATTGATAGACCACCTTTACTTATGAGTTGTATTAAAATGTCTAGTGATGGGTACTTATAGAATCAAAATGAATTGTGACAATGGAATTAATACCAAGACTGATTATTCACTGGTTTACTAATGAAAATAATCTAGGTGGTCTCCTTGTAGCCTTGGATGAAAAAGATTAAAGATCTCACTTAAAACTCAACATATATACAGAGGATTCAACATGAAAGCTGATCAGTGGAGCATATAGTGATATGAGAGATCTGAACTTTTTGATAGTGATTGTAACTTAACTTTTATATTTTCTAATATAAATTTTTTTTCTTATTGAAAAAATATTATAAAATACTAGTATGTTAATATTTACATCCTATATATATTATAATATATGAGTTGGAAAAAAAAATATTATAATATATGACTGGAATTTTATGCATTAATTAATTTGTTGTCCAGTTTGGTTGTGACTTTAAAAATAAATTATTATTATTATAAAATTAGAGGAGAATTTATGACTCATTTAAGTTTATAATAATTTATTTTTTTAATTTTTAAATTTATTGTGTTTATGGATTTAGATAGTGTACCTTGACTTAGGTGTGACCTTAAAAATAGTTTTTTATTATTATAAAATAAGAAGAGATTTTATGACTCATTTATATATATATCTTTGAGACATGCATCATTATCATTTTCCAACTATATATTGTTAAAACTATATTTATTAGTGATCGTGCAAATTACATGTTCAATAAAATAAAAATCCTTAAAATAAACTTTTAAAATGGATTCAATACTCTCTAAAACTTTTATTACAATTGGATTGTGGGATGGAGTGTTATCCTCCTCGCCCTAAATCACGACTAGCTAGTCTTAGTGGACTTTAACCATCATCATGAATAATATCTTTGAGACATATGCATCCTTATCATTTTCCAACTATATATTATTAACATTGTATTTATTAGTGATCATGCAAATTACATGTTCAATAAAATAAAAATTCTATTAAATAAAATTGGTAATTTATATATGGAATCAATGCCCTTTAAAACTTCTATTACATTTGGATTATGTAATCTTTATTCTAATAATTCTTCTAAAATTTTAAGCATTTATAATAATAAATATGACAAAAAAATTCAAAATACAACATATTTAAACTACAAAATACACACATTTAACTTTCTTAAAAGCTATTGCAATAATATACTAGTTAAGAATTCAATATATCACTTAGGAATTGATCCCCAGCTAAACCCAATTAACAATATATTTGTGATATTTTATAATGTTTATAGTATAATTTTTAATAAAAATATTATATATATATATATATATATATATAATATTCATTTATAATCTTAAATCATAAAATAATCTATTTTTAAAATAAAATTTCATTATAAATTATTAAAAATATACTATTATATTATAATATTTTTTTTAAATATTAAGTTCTACTCAAAGGGGCCATTTATTCTTCTAGTTTTTATCACAAGGGATCATAGTCTCATCATGGATTTGAACCAGGGTGGAAAAATGCAAGTACATGTTCTCCAACATTTAGTCAAAACCACTTCAACCTATATTATAAATTGTTAAAAACTAGTGAAATTTGTTTTCGAAACTCCCAATAATTAAAAAGAAATATCCAAAAAAAAATAAAAAAAAAATAAATAAATAAATTATGTTAAAAGTTGGTATCCCAAATAATTTTATCAAAAAAAATTAATTATTAAAAAATAATTTAAAATTTATTAATAATGTTATTTTTAGTTAATAAAATAATTATAATTTGAAAAAAAATTCACCTACTATAAAATGATTTATTAAATAACTTTAAATTTATATTTGCCTTATTCTCCATTTAAACATTAAAGTAAAAATCTCATTGGTTAGGATTAAGATTATAATTATTACTTAGTATACGGATACAAATTAATAAGATAAAGATGACCAAATTTCTTATCACTAAACTTCAACTAAAGTCACATGTCAATCCGATATCTTTTGACCAATCCAACTTGAATTTAGAATTTTTTTGTTTTCTATTATATAATGAATTTGCTTGAGAATGTGTTCAATTGCATTAAAAAGGGAAAATAAAAGACACATTATACAATAGTACGCATATATGGCATTCAATTGACGAAACGAATGGATGTTATAGAAATTTTGAAAATATTTGATATTTCATTGTAGGGTTAAAGTGTTAACTTTATGCATTTAATATAACTAGTATACTTTTTAAGCAGGTGAATGGGAATGCCGAAGTAATTTGTGGGAGGATGAATATTAATATTGTTAATTGGGATTATAAAGATATTGCAATTAAAATGATTGTATTTGAAGTTGGTTCACTATATTGATGATATTTGGCTCATGCCCCCAAGGCGTCTCAACTTGTATAAAGACAACATGGAACAATTCACCACTCAGTCCATTGAACAGGCAAACAACGTTTGGCATTGCAACCTCTTATCTTAACCCTTTGTCCCCACTTAAACAATGTGTCTACTACCATCAATAGGCAAAGACCTTACATGAAGCCCCTAAAGCACCATATATCTTCCCTCTGTGAATGTCTCTAGCTACATGTTTCTATTAATTAAAATTAACGTACTTTATTATTTTTAAAAGACATCCATGTTCTTCATGAAGTTGTTATTTTTTCAACATTAATTAATATAGTAATTGGTTATGGATAGGTCATCCACATTATTGGTAAAGCTATGCATTTTACTCAACATTGCTTAATAATAGTAATGCATTTATATGTAATAAAACTCACTAAAGCTACTGTAAGAATCAATGAGGGACAAACCCCTATAATTTCAACATTCCTTTCATACCTAACTTTTTCTACGTGTCCAAAAGATTAATTGATTGATGTATTGTATGTAGTAAATATTAAGTTTACCTCCATAATAAAAGGGGACCCTCCAAGCACCTACATGTCTCAATGAAGGCGGTGAAGAATTAGGCGTGTCAGATATTGAAAGGATTGAATTATCTTCGTAATCATAACCCCTGCATAATTCATAGAGATCTGAATTGCAAAAATATATTCATGAATGGTAATACTGGTGTTCTGAGTATCGTGGATATGGATTTTGCGACTATTGTGTCAAACAATCACACTGCACACTATCATTAGTACACCAAAATTCATGGCTCCATAATTATATGAAGAGGATTATAATCAACATGTAGATGTTTATTTGTTTGGCATGTGCTTACTAAAGATGGTTACTCTAGAGATTCCTTACAACAAGTGTCGTAATGTTGCTCAGATTAATTAGAAGGTGATCTCTGGTATAAGGTATGCATCATTGCAAGAGCTTGCCAATTAAAAAATGAGACAATTTAATGAAAAATGTTTGACGCCAACGCCACTAAGGCCTTATGTTGTAGAGCTTCTAATGGACCATTTTTTAGAGGACTCCAAGTGAGGAGCTAGTACATGTACATGCTAGACTCTCTACTCTTTATCGAAATGAACTTGTATAAGAATATTTTATGTTTTGCTACAATTTTGTGCAGTAAGTAATTTCTAGAGTAAAGTGTTGGAATTCTATACTAAATGTTAACCTAAAGTCTCAAGTATAAACTATATTAAAAAAATGCATAAGATGATCGGATTCAAGAATATTACGTACATTTCTACATGATAAAGTAATCCAATATCAATAATATACATATTACATAAATTTATAAACCAGAAACTTTATGTATCCTCGTAAATCTTACTCGAAATACTAAAATGATAAGATCCTACTTAAAAATTTATAGATGTACAATATTCCAGAGGAAAAAGTTATCATGTACATAAATTTGAACCCTATAGGTATGGATTGTATTTAAAACACTCGAAGAGAAATTCCTACCACCAAAACATGATACTTATTACTAATAAAAAATTGTGTTCTTCTTGATTTGAGCATTCAAACAACACTTGCTTCCACAAGTGATTCAAGTAATATTCCCCTTTCCAGTAGAATGCAGATTCCTTATCAGTGGCACATAGGTTTTAGAGGCTTCTGAATACGTGTGATAGTGTGATTTAACTTCTTTCATGAATTAAAAAAATATGTCAATTGTTGTAGGCATAACGAGCCATTATCTAGCCCATGATTCTTCTGCAATGTAGATTGGAATCAAAGGATGGATCTTGGTTTTACTTTTGAGCATGGTTTTATCATGTTGTTAGGGTTTTGGGTTTCAAATACAAGAAAAAAAAAATTAAATGCAGATAAGAAGGTTTAACGAGATTCGATCCTGTGACCTCTGAGTTCACTATACAAAGTAGAGAGTGGTTTCTACTGCAGTGAAGAAGGGCAGAAAATGATTGATATGTAGATGAGGTTTGAGTTTGGTCTTCAACTTTGAACACATCCACTTTGGTATTAATATATTCCTCGACATCACTTACACCATCCAGTTCATAACAATTGGTTTAGTTAAGATAATGAAAGGATCTTGGATTTCCTAACTTGTATCTTTTAATATCCTGAAAACATCACAAGACAATTTGTAAGCTATGATTTATTGTATAATGATATTCAAACCAAATGAGTAGATACGATGGATACTTCCAACATTTCACCAAGTCACCAAGTCTTGGACCAAAATAGGAAAGCACTATCCATATAAAGTATCAGACAGATGATAACATAACTTAGGTGGAGAAACGCAAATTAGGTAAAAGCAATGATAGTTTCTTTCTAGATCTAAAACTTGACAGACACAAGACCTTTCTAGAAGGTAGGTTCTCACAACAATTCTTGATATCCTTCCAGTCTTGTCGAACTGAAGCTCCACAAATTTCCCAGAACTACTGTAAAAAGGAGGTATGCTTTCCATGTTAGTGTAACACAAGAGATGGTGAAGATCCATAAGAAATTCTACAGAATAGTAGGCCAATGGAAATACAATCTCCCATACCCCAATCCTCTGTATTGAATTTGTCTTTGTCGTATTTTGTTTTCTTTTGGTGTAGTTTTCCATTTTTTCTCTGTATACTCCACTTGTGCATGAGTCTTATATGCATTTTTATCCATTTGACACCTTTATTATTCTATATCCCACTCTTCAAACAATTTTGTTCAATTTGAGCTAAATGTTTTCTTCCTCTTTTTTAGCTTAATTCCATTGATTTTAGTTGTATCCCTATCGTTGTCTATCAGTGAAATTTTTTTCCTAGACAAAATCATTGTTCTCATTGCATCCAATTTTATTTGGTAAATAACATTTTTCACTGAGTTGTATCTTGTAATGGGCATTGTTTTTTACTCTTAGACAACTTGTTATCCGATGTTTTTACACTTGCTCGATTTGGTTCCATGTGTCTATAGATATACTTTATGTGCATAGTTCACATTTATAAAGGAGTATTGGGGTTATGAGCATTTGAAAAGGTGTGTGCAACATATTTCAGTCCTAAGCCTCTGTTATCTTGCATCTCTTTTGTGGTAGGAAGATTTTTTTCCTCTCTCCTTACAGTGTTTTTCTCGTACTTCATGTCTCACTTTAAATTCTCATTGAAATCTAGTCCCAAATATTTATAGTTTTGGGTTATTTCTAGTTTCTAGCCTTCAACATTAATTTATGCAAAAAAACTTAAAGGCCACTAAATAAGCTGATTGGTTGCATAGTATCCTAGTTGTTAGTATCACATCATTTACATACAACATTATCTGTATGATATTCTTCATATGCTCATCCCTCTATCATCTTTCATATTTATCCATTTCCCTAATTTATCTATATAAAGGCCCAATAATATAAAATAAAAAGACAACTTTGTTTCACCTCACAATCATTGTTATGCTTTAATACCTTTACAAGACATCAGGGTCCTACACTTAGGATCATGAAAAAGGCTACAAATTCACTTTCCCCTGCTTAGTCAAGGCGCGCGGTCATTTGGGTTATCTGGAAGAGGGCAGGACTATTCATGGTGACATAAAAACAAGTGAATTTGGTGGAGATGTATTTATAGGGAATGCCCTTGTGGCCATGTATGACAAGTGTGGAAATATAGAGGATGTGCACAAAGTGTTCGATAAAATTTATAAGAGTAATGTTATATAGTGGACTGCTCTGATTGTTGGGTATGTGCAAAATAATGAGGGTTGTAAGGTGTTGAAGGTTTTTCATCGAATGTTTGTAGATGAAATTACACCAGAGTACATGGCCATTGTAAGTCTTCTTCCGCTGTGTGCAGAGCTGCGATTAGTAAATCCATGGTTATTAGATGAGAAATAAATTCGATTGGGATGTTTCGGTGAGGAATTATCTTATGGACATGTATGCTAAATTTTGTTGTATAAAGAATGCACGCTAAGTGTGGGAAATACATAATTACATTTTCCGACCTAGGTTTGAATCTGATATTTTTGTGGGGAATGGTCTTATAGACATGTCCGAAAGAGACACCATCTCGTGGACGACCATGAATGTGGGATGTGGTATGCATGGTTATATTAAGTATGCCCTTATGTTATTTGAAAAAATGAAACAAGCGGGAATGAAACCAAACAAAATTTACCTCCACTTGTCTTCTCTAAGCATGTAGCCATGGAGGACTTGTGGATGAAGGTTTGCAATACTTTGATTGCATGTGTCGGAGTACTACATCACTCATGTAGTTGAACATTACACTCACATAGTAAATCTTGTCAGGAATGCTACATCACTCATGTAGTTGATCATTACACTCGCATAGTAAATCTTGTCGGGAGTACTACATCACTCATGTAGTTGAACATTACACTCACATAGTAAATCTTCTCAGCAGGGAAACTATTTCAAGATAGCATAAGATAGCATAATATAAAAATATTTAACTGTCATTTCATATATAACATAATACATAATATAAAAAAAAATTAACTGTTATTTCATATAAATACAACTCTAAAAAACATAATACATAATATAAAAATAATATTTAATCTTGAGATTTTATAATTTTAAAAACTATTCTAAAATATTATAATATAAAATATCCAACTATAATTTCAGACACATATCAACACAAACAATGAAGATTTTTATTATTTAATCATAATAGTAAAACACTTAAAAAAGACACCCAAGATGTGTAGCCTAATATTAAAACACTTAAATTTGGTCTAAAATGATCATTAATTCATTTCTACTGTGTAGAAGATGTCTCTGCAAAATAACTAAAAAAGTATTTAAAAAAATGTACAAATCAATCAGTTTAAAAAAAAAAAATCAATTACTACATTGCAAAATAATTAAAAAATTATCAAAAAAAACTAAAAAATTATCAAAAAAAATTGTACAAATCAATCAATTTAAAAAAAAAAATCAATTACTACATTTTGCAAAATAATTAAAAGATTATAAAAAAAAAAATTGTACAAATTAATGAGCTTTTAAAAAAAATCAATTACTAAACACTGTAGATTTTCTAATGTTATAGCGAATCCATTTTATAATTTCTATAATGATTCTCCTTCACAATGAGCATAATGATATTTTTACACTGCAAATTGTCTAATGCATATTACATTGTGGATTGTGATGTTCCCTAGATATGAATTGTATTCAAAGGTATTTGCCAAAGGCTTGTCCTAGTCTTTTACATGATCGCTGAAAGTGAGGGTGGCTCCAGCAAAATTCCTTTCATAAATCCAAGATAAGATGCACATAAAACCTTATATCCTAACATAATTGAAAACCTTCTATCCTCTTACCATACCCCATTGTACTAAATTGGTAACTTGGAAAACAAATTGGTTGATGCTACTGCAGATAGTCTGAAAGAAAGAAGCCAAAATAATCTCTGTATAGTAAAATGGTAACTTGGAAAACAAATTGGTTGATGCTACTCCAGATAGTCTGAAAGAAAGAAGCCAAAAGAATCTCTGTATAGTGATTCAAAGGATTACAAGAAAGTAAGTATTGATTACAAATTTACTCTCCAGGCCATTGAAAATCCATGCATTGAGTGGTCAGGCTAGATGATCAAGGACCACCAGTAATCTATCGAAACAACAATGGTTGATCCAATCCAAACTAGAAGGCCTGCAATGTTTTCTCTTCTGAAGCTATGCAAATCCATGTAAAAGAATGAGCAGGGGACAAAGATATCAAGATCATTTGCAATCTGAGAAATGTACTTTAAAAAGAAAAAAAGTTGAAACCTCCTCTGAAACAATTAATGGCAACCATGGATCATTGAATGTTGAAAGCTCTGCAATTATGTTCCCCCCATTCTATTTTTTTGATTGTTGTGGGTGATTGATCATCGGTAATTAGCTGATTGAAAGGAGTCTGAAAATCCCAAGGGCTTGTTGGGAATGCTTGTCTGAGTATTGTCCAAGCCCTTGAGTGAGTAGTCCCCATCTATGAGGGATGATGCTCCTCCTCCTTCAACGACCTGCCATCGCTTGAGTGCCTAGGAGAGGGGCACATCAAGGTCAATGTCGTAGCAGTCCTCGACATCCATTTTGGCAGTCTTCCACTGCTCGACGAGGGGGGAGAGCACATTGACTGCGTGGCCCATGTCGGGGTGCTGGAAGGGCTCTCGGGAGGTGCAGTGCCCATCCATCTCTGCCAGCATGCAGATGTTTTGGAAGGTATCGTCAGTGACATCAAGGACCGGTTCTACAGCCTTGCGGAAGCTCTCACGGCTCACGAGCACACGTCAGAACCATGTGATCAAGTGCATGCTCTCCTCTGGTTGGGTCTCATCCTGAGCCTTGTGCCCAGTTATCAACTCCATCAATACCACACCAAATCTGAACACATTGTTAAATATATTGTACCCTCAACAGTCTGACTGTACACTGCCAGCTGTACTGGACAGTTGTACTTTCTATTTTTGTCTTGCTTGAGCCTATTTAGCTCAGCTATCTCCCATTACATTGTAACTCTTCAGAATCTCTTCATTCTGTACTATTCTTCTTTTCATTCTAATATACTGTTATTATGTTCTATTCTTTCTCTGCATCTCTTGCTTCACAATTTATCATGGTATCAGAGCTTCAGCAGTAAGCCTCTTCACACAGTCGGGAGAGCAACACGATCCTCACAGAGCAGAGCTTCACGGATCTTGAGAGCACGCGAAACAGACTCTTTCACAAGGTTTGGAGAGTCGTTCGTTAAACTCTCGAAAGATCCTCGGAGGAAGCTTGCAGAGGAAGCAGAGCGTACTAAGCTCGAAAGAACGAGGAAGCAAAGACCGAGAGAGAAGAAACCTTAAAGATTCTTGTAATCTTTTCAAGAATCATCAAAGATTGATGAAGAAGAGCTGGAGGAGGCGAGAAATTTTAAAGAACTCGAAAAATTCGTTCAATTCCTTAAAGATTGCTGCAGAAGGAAGCATCGTTTAAAGATTTTCAAAATTCGCTCAAATCTGTCAAAGATTGAAGTAGTAAACGAAGAATTCATGTAATTCTTTCAAATCTTTGAAATATTCATGAATCTTTCTTCCACAAGAGTAAAGATTGCGTCTACAGTGCAAAGAACAACCACTGAGGCCGTAAGATTCATCCTGCGAACGCATCCGAAGCGGGAAACCAGTTCAGAAGGGACGCAGAGAGCATGGAAAAGGCGAAATCATTTCAGTCGTCAGATCTTTCTCAAAGGCCTGACAGCCATTGGATCAGCAAGAGAGTGCACAACGTTTAGTCGTTTGAAGCGCACCGAAGAATTTTTGATTTGTGAAGTCCCGACATCATCTGGATCGTCCATCAAGAGACACGTGGTGAGATCTCGGCATTTTGTGACTCATAGGTGTAAAGGTCAGAAGACTGCCATGAGAATTCGCGACTCGTGAAATCACGAGTCATTCTGGACCGTTGGATCAAGAAAGATCGTGAGCCGTCGATCTTATTAACACATGGCGAGATCTCGGCATTTCGTGACTCGCAGGTGTAAAGGTCAGAAGACTGCCGTGAGAATTCGCGACTCGCGAAATCACGAGTTCTTCTGGACCGTTGGATCGAAAAGATCGTGAGCCGTCGATCTTTTCCTTTCGCAAACTCGGGAATCGGGAGTTGGACGCGCAAAAGATTGCACTCCAAAACTCCGATACACAATCTCGCGAAATCCCGAGAGGACTTGTCAGCCGTCCATCTCAGAGGATAGGTGGCAGCAGATCAAAGCATCACTCCATCGGCATTTCAGTGTTCGGAATATCGAAGGTCTTGACGAGAGACACTCCACAGAAAAAGTCGCGAAATCGCAATTCGCGAAATAGTGACAAGATCTCAGCCTTCCATTTGACTAGACACGTGGCGGACATCAAGGAAACCATCGGCGTTTTAGCAATCGCGGTTTCAAGTTGACAGAATTTGGAGTCGCAAGTCGCGAACTCGCGAAACAACGAGGACCGTCCATCTTGTGAGGACGCGTGGTATAAATCCGAGGACTCGGGAAAAGTCTCGAAAATAAAGGGCCATCGGCATTTCAAGAATCGGTATTTCGAGATTCGAGAGACTAAGAGGTCGCACGTTTAAGTCGTGAAATCACGATACGCGAATCTCCGACATAATCTGGATCGTTGACCTCAAATCAACGAGGATCGTTGATCTTTGAACTCATTTCTCCATTTCGGCATCTCGGAGATCGGGGAAACGAGGAGGAAGAGATCGTCATCAGAACTCGTGAAGTCCCGATTCACAATACCCCGACAAGATCTGAATCGTCAGATCTCAGCATCATCTGGACCGTTGAATTGTCCAAAGGCGATTTTTCACGTCTCGGCATTTTGAAAGGCAAAAGAGGGAAAAGCCTGTAGCGCTTTAAAAGAAAGGCACGTGGTCACATTTCAAGGTTCCTAAGGGCCAATTCAAGCCCGATAAGCTCCCTTCAGCCATCGGCCAATCGGCGTTTCGACGATCGGAAGTTGGAGAGACAAGAGATTGGAGGACTCATATAACAAAATCTCGACGTCTGAATCGCGTTACCAGAAACTCGCGAAATTTCAAACGCAGAGTTCTAGAATACCTGCAAGCCAGTAGCGGACCTGGGTTTAAGCAAAAGATAAAGGTAAATACGAGTTTTGGTCGTCAATTTTTTTTTTTTTTCTGCAAATTTTTTTTTCTTTGCAAATTTGTTTTATGGCGTCGTCTAGCAATTTAGGACCATCTCAAGGTCCGATTCTTCTGGGAAAGAATTATGAATTTTGGTCTCTTTGGATGAGATCGTTCTTGCAAGCACAAGAGTGTTGGGAACCAGTGGATCTTGGATATGTGGAACCGGATCTAGCCGCCCTCACTGCCATGACAAATGCGCAGAGAATTGCTTAGGCAACTCTGAGGACCAAAGAAAACAAAGCGAAATTCTGGATTCAGAATTCTGTAGATGATTCAATTTTCTCGAAGATCACAGGCGCTGGTACTTCCAAACAAGCCTGGGATATCCTTAAATCGTCCTACCAAGGAAATGACAGGGTCAAAACAGTTAAACTGTAGACCTTGTGGACACAATTCGAGACTCTAAGGATGACAGAGTTCGAAACAGTGGATCAGTTCATGACCAGAGTCATGGGAATCGTGAACCAGATTAGACTGATTGGTGAAACCATCACTGATCAACGAATTGTTGAGAAAATTCTGAGAAGTCTACCCAAGAAATTTGAAATGGTTGTAACAGCAATCCTTGAATCCAAGGATCTGTCAAGATTTTTAACAGATGAATTAATTGGTTCTCTGATGACACATGAGACCAGACTGCATCTCACAGATGAGTCAATCTCCAATGCTTTCAAAACTCAACTCTCCTTCAGCAAAGGCAGAGGCAGAGGAAGAGGCAGAGGTCACCAAGGAAGAGGGAATAATCAAAGTAACCCTCACTCCACTGGAGGAAACAGACAACCATACCAGAATCAAAATTTCCAAGGACAAAGACAACAGCAACAAAATCAACATCAGAATTTACAGCCTCAAAGAGGCAGAGGGAGAAGGTCAAATGACAAATCAAGCATTCAATGCTATTACTGCAAAAAGTATGGGCACTATGAATCTGAATGCAGGAAGAAGCAAGCAGATCAGCTCTCAAGCAGAGCACATGTGTCAAATCACACGGGAGAAAACTCAGGAGGTATGTTTCTCTCATGCCACAAGACTGAAGAACAACCTAAAGATCTCTGGTTGCTGGACAGTGGATGCAACAATCACATGACAGGTAACAAAGAATTACTTTCATACATTGATTCTTCAATCTCATATGATATTACACTTGGAAATGATTATTTAGTCAAAGTTCAAGGAAAAGGAACTGTTCCTATTCTTACAAAATAGAATGTAAAGAAAGACATAAACAATGTCTATCATGTTCCAGATTTGAAACATAATTTGCTAAGTGTAGGACAGCTCATTGAAAAAGGCTATAAGGTACTTTTT
>JASDQU010437126.1:42899-62337 GCA_032191745.1 Picea mariana | reverse complement strand
CTGTCACGTGAGAGCTTGCTCAAGCAACAGATTGATAAGATCGTCTGCTACGTCGTTTTTCTTTTCTTTCGCCATTTACGGTTTCTTGGGTGTGCGAGAGAGATTGTCTTCAAGAGATACAATCTCGAGACCCAACTTGCTATACTCAAACCTCGTCGGGGGCATGCACTGAAAAAACGATCAAGAGTCGCCTACTCTGATACCACTGATCCAAATTATTTTCGGCATGAAATGAGATCGGAGATATAATAAAGAAATGTACAGAGATATCATGTATATCCAATAATATAATAGAAATATATAATATATGCAACCATAAACACAGAGATACAGTAATACACGATTTCTATTAGTGAAATAAATGTACAGAGACTGTAAAAATATAGAGTGAAAGACTCGCTAGAATGGTGACAACTTATCTCTGAGAAAAGATGTGACAGCTACTCGCATTCACAAGAAGATGATTACAATGAGTCTCTGAAGGCCTTTTTACAATAAACATGAATTCCAAAAAATCTAGACATCCAAAAGCCTAACCCTAGGATATGAAGAGCATAAAGTCGTGTGGGCCCCATTTGGGTAAGTTTGTACATCAACTTCCCGGGGTCGTAACTTTTGCATACGATCTACGTTTTAGGCATATGATAGCTCATTGGAAAGGTATCGTTGAGGAGATTAATTTTTGAGGGTAAATCATGACTTCAACTATAATTGAGAACCTAGATCTGGAAAAAAATTCATTTAGGCCCTTAAAATGGCCCTGGAAGTTAAAACCTGCTAAAAATAGTAAATTGCCAAAATTGCCAGAAAACTATTCTGAGCTAGTCGGAAAAGGTGGGTGGCCACCGATATCCACCTGGATCAGAAGGTTTCTATACTCATCAAACACCATCTTTCCTAAACTTTTTGAATGACGATACTTCATCTTAGGGCCACAAACTGGACATGCAAATTTACCCTTTGTTTGAGGACTTGCAACAAATGGATTAATGCCAATTATACGATGAGATTATTTAAAAATTAAACATGCACCATGATAACATTAAAATATTATATAGTATTAAAGAGAAATATTAGAATGCTACATACTAGAAAAATGTGTTAGTCCAGGGGCATCATGAATTGTCCGTAAAAGTATTCCACGGAATTTAAATTTCTTTTCCCCGATTGGTTTACATATGTCATACATTGTGATGCCGGCCCATAACTTTAGTAGCTCATCGATAAGAGGCTAGATATATACATTCATATATTTAACCTGGTACTTACCTAATTGTTGAAATTACACATAATTACTAAAGGAATGATATCATTTAATATATATAATTAAATAAATAAACAAAAGATGTTATGAAAAAATTGAAACAAATGAAAATATTAAATTCAAAAAATTAATGTAAACAAATACCTGGAACAATCATTGTCAACATTATGTGCTCCCTCTTTATTGACATCCAAGGATGAATGTTATTGTTGATAACAAAAATAGGCCACACTGAGTAAATAGACCTAAGCTCTCCAAATGGATTAACATTGTCAACTTCCAATGAAAGCCTAACATTACGAGGTTCATATTTGAAATCTACCCAGTTTTCCTAAATTTACCTAAATGCAGAACCATTGGTAGGCATTCGAAGAACACCATCTCCACTTCTATTACATGCATGGTAATCCATAAATTGTGCTATGTTTTCACAACTGAACAATCGCTGCAAACATGGAATTATGGGAATATGACGAAGAACCTTTCGAGGCACCCTTTTTGTTACTTGATCAATTCGATATCTACTGATAAGACATTGCAGACATTAGGTTTTCGAAGCATGTTTTCCATAATATATAATACGGTCATTAGGACATGCATCTATAGTTTGATAATCCATTCCATTGTCTTTCATAATGGCATGCAAACCTCGATATGTGTGAGGTAAAATATTTGACGATGGTAACAAAAATTCACCTAACAATCTACAACATAACAAACAACTGGTTAATGTAAGAATATTAATCGTAAAAATTGCATTCTTATTTTACACATTAATTAACACTAAAAACAAATATAAAAAAATCAACATTTATGTATATTATGAGATGAAACATATTACATACCTTAGTATCTGTGTCATACAAGTGTTCGACAAATTATTCATAACCTTTAAGTTCACTAGAAACAATGTAGCGGAGAGAAGATTTTCTCTTGATCCTTCATAAAGTCATTTATTTTCCTTTTTTAATAGAGGTTCATCATAATTACCAACATTTTCCCCATCATCATCTGGCTGCGAAAAAAAATCTTGGATCATTTGATTTGTCCCATCATCTTCTTCCATGGGTTTATTAACTTGATTTTTCCCATCTTCTTCCATGAGATCCTCATTTGCTTGGTCATGATGATGTTCCTCAGCTTGTATAACATCATTTCTACTAATACTTGGTGTAATATTCTGTGGAAAGTTAGATGGAAACTTAACTTTATAATTACAAACAATCATGCAAAATTAGTGTATACTATAACAAACATTGAAACAATATATATACATATATATATATAATTTTATATAAAATTGACAAAATAAAAAAAGATAATGAATATATAGCTAATTACCATGGGACGATATTCATTCGATCCACCATCAATGTGACCATATTTCCTACAATGTTTTGTAGTTGTTGCTATTAAGATTATTACGGGACATCTGAGGAAACATTTTTTACAAGGGCAATAACATCAACCATCACCCTTTTCACTCGCTTAACTTTTTCCCCCACCTCTAACAACATTTTGCGACCCTTTCGGAACCGTCATTGTTATAGCAAGTTTGTCGCAACATATTTAAATCGTCAAATATTTATAGTCCAATTTTAGGTCACTATCGTCGCAATTGCGATGATATTGACCTAAAAATATTTATTTTTCCACCTATTTATTTTAGGTCATTTTAAGGTTAGGTGAGTCGTCTCTCTTACGACGGACAAACTACAGTTGTCTCTCTTGCGATGAACATTGACCATAATATTTTAGTCAAACTACATGCGTCAAGATAGAGATGAATACAGGGTGGATTTAGAAAAAATGAACTTTTTCTCTTGCATGTTGCGACGAAAGAGTACTTTCGTCGCAAATTTTTCAATATGTAGTAGTGAATAAATCTTCTCTCCCAGTGAAATAAAGGTCTCCCATTGTCGGTGTCAGGTGATCCGACCACCTATGGGATGGGGTGAAGAGCCACCATATCCTCATCGAACACATGATCATGTAGACAAGTTGACACCCCATCTAGGGAAGATATATCTTCTTGGGCCAATGAGAGGCATGCCTACTTGAGGGGAAAGCAGGGGCAGCTCATCCCAAGTATATGCAACAACCACTGGAGGGTTGGCGAAGCTTGCATTGGCCAAAAGATTCACAACTTTTTTATCATCCTTCTTGACATGGGAAGGTACAAGGGAATAAATATTGGGAAGGAGGGAGCTAATAATATCAATAAGATTCTCCAATCACTAGTCGGTGGACAACTTGGATGGAGTTTATCCCCATTGGAGCTTGGAAAGCATGTTTATGATGATCCTGGAATCACCTTCCACAACAAGATAAGAGAATTGATGCATGATTTCAATATGGATACCTCAAATGAGGGTCGAAAGTTTGACAACATTATTGTAGTTTATACCAATATTCCCATAGAATATTTAGAGGATTTTTCCTGAGTTATCCCAGAAAACACCACCATAACTAGATGGTCTAGGATTGTCTTTAGAAGCACCATAAAAATTGAGCCTAATGAATCCCAGTGGGGGGGGGGAGACCACAACATAGGGGGGGATGGTTGAGGTGTATGAAAGGATGAATAAAAGGAGAAGGAAGGGGAAGAGCGTAACCAAATAGAGAGAAGGGATTTCTCATGCGGGGAACATTTGATGTCTTCTAGGTCCCATTTTTATTTTAGTATAGTCTCCTCAATGTATTTCTTTATCCTGCTCCATATGAAGGTCAGATGTTGAAACTTATCTTTGAGGATTCTGCAATTGCACCCCTTTCAATTCTCCCATAATAATAAACCTGGGAATAACTGTCGTATGTGATTTAGAATGCGATTTTTGAAGCAGTTACCCCTCGAAGAGGTGAGGGTAGATATGATAGAATCTTTGATGTAATCTAATTGTCTAACAGATATGGATCCATGGTCCTAGAGAGAATTAGTAAAGAAAAAAATATTGAGGAGATGTTCCATGGAATATTCTTCTTGGAAACATAACATGCATACCTTGGGACCATGAAAACCTCATTTAAGGTCTGGTCCCAAGTGAGGGTTTTTTTGTAAGCAACCTTCCATGGAAAGGTGGATACTTTGGGCCATAGATTCGATTTCCAAGTTTTCCTCCAAATTTCATCATTCTGAATATGTGAGTGACGTGTTTCTATCTTATATGCCTATTTAAAGTGAAGTATCTTGGAAATCAATATCCCCATATTAGTTTATCCTACTAAGAAGATATTTTTGTTTTTCACTTATTGAGTATTTCCATCAGTGAGTGTAGAAGGGAGTGATCCTAGAGAGGTATGTGATAAATATATAGAGTCCATGAGTACCAATCAAAATCTCCTAAGACTGGAGGCCAATAGTCATGGATGATCCTTCCTTGAAGTTATTGGAAGGAAACTTTTAAGGAGGCTAGCCACTGATAATATTGAATAGCTGGGAGTTGCTACCAAGAGTCCTCTTAAAAAAAGGTTGATCGTCCCTCTCAAATTTCCCAAAACTATGCTACTAGATGAGGGTTTTGTTTTTCCAAGTAGTGTTCTAGATAAAGGAACCTGAAGGATCATCCATCATTCATATAATATCAGAGGAGATGATTTTATTTTCATATTTATATTTCCAAAGGTTGTCGCATATTTCTCCTTTTTTCTATTACCATATCCACCAAGTATTTTCTCTGAGTGTTTTTATTGAGAATTTCAAGATCATGGAAGCCAACACCCCCTTTTAACTTGGGTAGAAACAAATTATTCTAGGTGACCAAAGTCCATTTTCTATAATCTTGAGATCCCTTCCACATAAAGTTCCTTTGAAGGGATATGACAACTTTGAGAATTTTTTTGGGAGTAGCTAAGGTAGAGAAGAGATAAATATGGATTTCTTGGAGAACATATTTGAGCAAGATTAGGAGACCAAAAATGTTAAGGGGATGGAAGGTCCAGCTGAAAATTATTTTGTTGAGCCTTGAGAGGAGATCTTCCCAAGAACTATTTCACACTATAGAGGTGAGTAGGGGGACCCCAAGATGTTTGGATGGAAGGGATCTCTTGGAATAACCTAGAATGCGAGAGACATGAATTTTAACCGAGAGAGGGGTGTTGAAGAAGAATATTTGGGAATTTAAATGATTGATTGAGGTGTTAGAAGCTTCCATGAATTCATAAATAAATTTCTTAAAATATCTTTCTTATTTATTAGAAGGAACACCCATCATCATGGTGTCATAAAAAAATTGATTGTGGGTCAATGGATTAGTCGAATGGTGAAGAGTCGGGCCTTGTAGGTTATGGGCTACAAAAGCATCCTTTAGGATATATCCTAACCATTCAACCATGAGAAAAAATAGGAAAGGGAAAAGGGGGTCCTCTTGGTAGATGTTTTATTAAGGGAAGAAAGTTGAGGAGGGAGCACCATTTATCTAAAGAGAAAAGAAAACAGAGGATATGAGGGCCATGATCAAATTGACTCATGCTTGATGAAATTTGAAAGATAAAAGGACCTCCCTTATGTATTTCATCTTAGCTTATCAAAATACTTAGACATATCCAACTTGATGATCATGCCTGGGGTTTTGGAGGTTTCTAAGGAGTGGGAAATTTCAAGAGATAAAATTATGTTGTCCAATATTTGGTGGCCCTCCAGATAACCATAATTTTAAGGGGAGACCAGAGTGGGTAGAAGGGGCTTAAGGTGAATGGAAATAACTTTAGATATGATATTTTATATGACATTACAGAGGGAAATGGATTGAAATTTGTTGGTGTTTTCCACCTTGTCCTCCTTGGGAATGATGGAAAGGAAGATGGAATTTAGGGTAGGGAGAAATCCTGAGATTCATTGGGATTCTTGCACAAGGGCACATACATAAATTTTAATCACATACCAACAGTGATGGAAGTAGTCAAAGGTGAATCCATCAAGGCCAAGATATTTCCTGGGGATAAGCATAAGTTGGATGCCTCAACTTACTCAAAGGAAATGGGCCTCATAAGGATGGATTTTTTCTCCATGAAGATCAAGGCGGGGATATTTTGAGTGATGGAATTGAAGGCAGTAGAGTGGTCTGGTTGACATTTAGTGAGCAGATCCTTAAAGAAGGAGGTTATATATTTTTCATTGTCAACATGAGAAGTGATATTATTACCTTGGCCTAATGGGATGTGAGTGATGTGATTGGAATGACATCTATGTACCATGGAATGGTGGAAGAAATTGGAGTTATGCTCCCCTTCCTTAAGCCATTGGACACACAATTTATGACATCATAGGGTTTCCTTGTATTTTTTTTGGTCTTCAATTTGGGCATAAATCATCTTATCCTATTGAGATAGGTCCAAAAATCATCCATAAGAGATGATATTCTACTGTATCTCTTCCATTTTGGATTATAATAGTGGCTGAGCCTGAAAAATGTTTCCAAAAACCATTTTGTTCCATACTTTGATGTGTTTCTTGAAGATATTAAGATGTTGAAAGAAATACATGAGAGATCCATTGGATACCTAGGTCTAGTACCACCATACTTTGAAATTATTGAGGAATTGTAGGTGGGAGAGCCAAAATTTCTCAACTCTAAAGGGTCTTTTCAAGGCTTATTGAAGGTGTTGATAGAGAGGCAGATTAGACAGTGATCTATTCTTGTTTTCGAGATAATTTTGGCCTCCATGTGCATCCCAAAGAGCATGAGATATTCTGAGATTAGGAATCTATCTAGCTTATAAGAAAACTATTGAGAACCCCCTCAAATTATTCCAAGTGTAAATATCATTAATTGTCTCCAAATCTACTAATTGTTGATTCTGAATGAAGTCCTTGAAGGCCAAGTGCTCGAAATCTAGGTGCTTGACACCCCCTTTTTTTCCTCCAGAGAGGGGATGATATTGAAGTCACCACCCATTAGCTGAAAGTGTCGATGCCCTAGATCTAAGATATGATGCAACTATTGCAGACACTTAATTTTTTTTTCCAAGCTACTAAGGGCCATAAATATTAGTGATGAAATCTGAGGTTTCTTTTCCTATAGTTTGAAATCTATTTGTAATACTATAATTGGTGCAGAATAAATTCTATACAAAAATCTTGTCCACGTTCTAGAGGAGTGCAAGGCATCCACCAAAACAATAGAGTCAATAGCCATAGAGCAACCATTTTTCCTTATTTTAGAAATATTTTTTTCAAGAAAAACTCTCAAACATTTATTTTCCTAGAGAAGGACTAGATCTAGTGATTATGAGTACAAATTGGTTCATCAGAACCTGTGCTTTCTCTTACCATTAATACCCCTAATATTCCAAGAGATAAATTTCATTGGAAATTGGGGGAGTGTTGGAAGGAGTATGTGATTAAAGAATTTTGGTGGGAGATAATCAAGATATCACCTATTTCCTACAAGAGACGAAGATTGGATTTATGGCCTCATTGGTTGTCCTCCTTGGGATTTTTTTGGCTTAATCTTACTGGGTTCAATGTCGAGATTTGGGTTAAGATTTGTATCCATAGAAGACCCAGTGACCTCCTTTTTTCATTTGTGAAGGGTTGTTCGAACACGTTGTATGTGCTCTAGAGGTATGGATTGCATGTGTTTCCTTTGAACAACATTGACAATGATTTGAAATTCTATACCATCTAGCTCCATTTCATCCTGCTCTGGGTTTAGTCCATCATTATTTTCCTGTAACATGGGAACATCTTCTAAGGGAGGCATATCATAAGGGGAGGCTGAGCTTTTAGGGGTTTTGGGATATTTAGGGTTGGGATAAGAGGATTTTCACCTTTTTGTATTGTTGGAGGAGATAACTTATTCAAGAACATGGCTAGATTCAGAGGGGAGGTTGTTGAGATCATCGAAGCTATTTTTGAGATCATGATTTTAGGTAGGAACAAAAGGACCTTGAGGGGAAGACTTCCTATTGTATCTGTGACGAGAGGTTATCTTGGTGAATCCATTTTCATATTTTTTAGGATCATATTTAGAGGGTTTGGGAGGATTCAATAATGGGAAGTCCCTATAGAGAAGTCCATTCTCATGGTAGTGACGATAATGAAACAAGATGAATTCATAATCTATGGTTTGAATCCATTCAATGTCTTGGAAGCTAAAGATAATTGAATATAGTATAGGAAAAAACAAATTCATGTAGATGCACATTCATGCATAGGATATGTATCATCCTTTTTTGGTTACTTCAAATGATTTCACATAGGTACCGAGGGTATTGTCTATGTCAACTAGGATTTCTTCTTCCTAGTACTCCTCGGGGAGGGAGTATAGGCAACCCAAACCGGGGCATAGGATAAGTCCTCCTTGTCAAGGTTAAAATTATCTATCCAATAGTGTAGTTCTAGACCAGTCAAATGGAAGAAATATGGACCATTCTCAAAAATCGATTCTCTTTCTTGGGGTTTTTCAAATATAGTAGTGAAAAAACCTTTGGAACTATTGACCAAAATTGGTCACCTATAATTTCCTGCTCTTGGATTAATAAAAAAAAATGATATTGGAAAATGAAAATTTGTGAACTATTATAATTTCATTGTTTATCCCTCAGTCCCATTTTTTCAATGCATTTTTCAGATCTAAAATCCGAGTTCATATGCTCAAGATATCTAGGTTTAAAGTTTAAGCGAAAAACGATGCCTTTTTCATGTGGAATAAGGATAATTGTTCATAAATATATTTAATTTTGTTTTGGCCCAAGACCCATGCTATTCTTATTAAGTTTTGGGTTCAAAACTCATAAAAATATTATATACGAGGGCATCCACTATACTCTTTGATTCTAGCCATCTCCTTATCTCTCCATCCTTTCTCCTCCTTTACCCCTTTACCTTCCCCTCACACATACTTAAATTATTTTTAGTTCTCGGACTCACAGACTCCCTTATGCCCTCACTTCCCTCACTCCCTCACCTTGTGATTCTGTGACCTACATTTTCCACCATCCTCACTTCCTCTCACCTCAAATTACCCCCCACTTAAACTCTCATCCCACACCCCCTCACCCACTCCAATCCCTTTATTCACCCCATAACTCTATACTTAGATTAATTTTAAATTTTCCTAGACTCACCCTAACCCATACCCCATCACCTCCCTCACTCCCTCACCCTCTGATTGTTCTTCCTACAAACAACACCCCCCCCCTACCTCACCCTACGTCATCCCCTCACCTTCGCTCCCCTCATTTCTCCCCTTCCCTAACTCCCCACTCCCTCTCCTCTCTCACGAATCCCTCCAACACTTAAACATTATTCTAAACTCTCCTTATTTAAAATTTATAACCAATAAGGAATCCAATAATATCATGACCCTTGGAAACATGGAATAGTGCCACATGGTGATCGATGAATGGTTCCACATGGCGATTGAAGAATGATTCCACATGGTGATTAAGGAATGGTTCCACATGGAAGTTAATGGATGATGACATGTGGCATACAAAGCATCCAAACAAGTTTTTACACATGGAAATTACTGGGCATGACTCATCATGGTGACTGGGCATGAGGTGGATGGTGACGTGGTTCTCAATTATTATTTTATTAGTCAACATTCTAAGGGTCAAACTCTATGGTCTCTATACTCTCCTCTTCTTCCACATAAGAGACCTGAAGAATTTTTTTATATATCTATTCAAAAATTAAAGGTTCCCGTGCATGTGGGGTGAGTTTCACACTAAAACTGGAATTTTGAACTAAAGGAGGGAGAATCCAAGATCAAGGGCCCATAGTTTCCCAAGACATTTGATTGATGATAGCTGAGTCACGAACTTATGAAGGCCATATCTTGAGCTTTGGGTGTCTGAATTGTGCAAATTTAAAATTTTCGAAAGGTATTTCGATGAAGAAGATGATGATACATGTTTCAAGGACTGAAAGTTGCTATTGTTTTCCTAGAAATTAAAATATCATTCAGCTTCATTTTTAATGGGCTTGCGTGACAACTCAACCTCATGAGCTCATATATTGAGATCCGTGCAACAGATTTGGGAAAACATTATATCACTAGAAATATAGGTCGATGAAGATAATATATCAAGTGATTTAAATGGATAAAAAGTTGATTATCACTTCTATAAATGTAAAACACAGTCCCCCTATTTTAAATGGAAATTAATTAAATTTTGAAAATAAACGTTCATTTAAAAAAATTTATTAAAAAGGAAAGGGACCCATTTTGAATATGTGTATATGAATGATGTATCTTCATTAATGAGGACTTAATGAGGCTTTGATTAAAGAGAATAATTCAAGAAAATAATTGTGCGGGAAATTCAAAAGAGGAAAAACCCTAACTACTCAAGTAGTTAGAATATCTCATTTTAAAAAGAGAAGGGCTTCATCAAGGATTCCAATAATCAGAATTATTAGAGGAGCAGAGCAGAATATCAGAGGAAGAATAACGTACAACCATGAATACACATCCAAGCTTCTAATCTATGAAAATAAATCTCCATCTTATCCACTTTTTCTATTCGTCTACACCATTTATAATAACTTTATGCTTGAGTCTCTGAGTTGGGCACAAGGATGAGTTCTTGAGTGTTATTCTTGTATTCTTCCAAAATATTTTTCTTGTATGATCAAGGAGTATTTACAATGATATACATGAGTTTTAAAGATTTTTTAATGCAGAACATTTTTCATGAATAAAACTCCACAAAGAATTGCTTCAGGGTTAATTTCGATTATATCTTGTAACTTTTAGTCTTAAGTATGAGGTATTTGAGATTGACCTATAAAATTCTCCTTTTGGTCTTGATAGTAATCCTCTTTTAAATTATTTGATATGATCAAGTTATTATCTCCTATTTCTCATGAAGAAGACATGGATGCATTTATATATCATTAAGGAGATTGTGTGTATGATGTTGATCACAATGAAATTATGATGTTGAAGCCCTCCTTCAACATTTTCTGTTGTTAGAAGATTTCTTGCTGCATATAGATATCATATCAGGTTATTGAAGACCCATTTTTATTTTATAAAGTTGAGAAATAAAGATATACAGTTTGTTACCTTAGCATTCTCCTAATCCAAGATATCCTAGATATATCTTTTAGCCAAAGAGGAGTACCACCTCTCTAAAAACGCAGGGGGATTCATATCCTCACGAGGTTTCCATTTTTGTCCTGGTTGATTCAAGCGTCAACATTTTTGGTGACTGCATTAGGGAGACATTTATTTTCAATATATTTGAGGCCAAGATTCTGATCAAATTGAAGAACTGGAAATCTCGATGGCTCAAATTTTCAAAAATAAGATTTAGGAAAATTGTTGCTTGTTTTAAGTATGTTACACTTTTTTTATAATTTCAAAAATACTCGAGAAACATCAAATATTTGTGAGAATGAACTTCCTAGAAACTCCATTGGAAAGACTCAAAATGAAGAATTTGATTCATGTCATGATGCTCATGTAAATTCTTCATAAATGCCATCAATGAATTTACAAGACTCAACAAAAGGGATAAATACCCAAAGAAGGAGGTGATTTCATAAAACCCCTTTAAATCTACCAGAAGTATATTTTCAAATGCCTGACATTTCTATTGAATTTTTTTCTACATTGTTTGGGGATGTTTCAGAAGATGCAGAGAAACACTTGTTTATTTTCAAAAATATATGTCATGATATCAACCTCACTAAATACAATGTTACATTTAGATTATTTTTACAAAATCAGCGAGGGTAGGATCTTGAATGGTATAACACATTAATTACTAACTCCATTACCAGTTGGTATATGTTAGAAAATTCATTTGCAGAAAATTTTATCCCCAGAGTGCATTCATATGTTTATGCTAATGATTTTAATTTTTCTGCCCAACCACATAATGAAGTGACTAATTTTGAAGATGAATCTAATTAGAGATTGGATGAATTTTCTAATTCAAGTCATATTGTTGAAGATAAAGAGGAAAATTCCAATTTAAAAGAAGAAAATTTCAGCCTCTCATATACTCCATATGAAGATCTTTTGAGCAGTGAGTTAGATAATGAAATTAAGGAGCCTCCACCAAATGAAAAAGAAGATTTCAGCCTTGTAATAGATGATGAAAAGAATCAATATCGTTGGAAGCAAGAAGAATTGGTGGAAGAAATAATCTCAAGAAAAATTATGAACAAGATGACCATTACATTGAAGGATAAATCTTTTCAGTATATTATTGATGAATCAAAAACCTTGGAAGTGGTTGGAAATAAGGAGAGAGCTGAAATAATGTTATGATTGGAAACTCTTCATCCATTCAAAGACAACAGTATTCTTGAGAATATAAGAATTGAATTCATTGAATTATGGTTCCAAAGCATTGTTGTCCAAGCAATGAAATCAGATTTTGTATGCATCTGGTTCAACTTTTTTCCAGTGCATATTGAAAGTTCCCATGACTCATTGGTACAAGTCCCAACATGTTTCAAAGTTTTGGAGTTCATTCCAAATATTAGATCAATGCTTGAATGAATCCACTGTAAATCTACCTACACTTGAGGTGTCTCCTTCTTCCAAGTAAGATAGGGTAGGTATATCATGTATGTACATATTTTGTTTCTTCGGTTCAATTTTTGCACAATAAGGCAATATTTATATTAAAATTTGAAGATAACTCAATGAAAGAGTAAGAATTGAAGGAATATATTTTGAAGATGATTACATAGCCCAATGGAAAAGGTAATTGGTATTGAAATTTTTGTGTTCACAACAACCCACATGGGGTCATTGTCCCGTAGTTGGAGCCAGTTGTTGACCAAAATTGTTCACCTATATTTTTCCTCTCTTGGATTAATAAAAAAACAAAATATCAAAAGATGAAAAATTTTGAACTATTATAATTTCAATATGTATCACTCAGTCTCATCTTCACCACGCATTTTTCAGATCAAAAATCTGAGTTCATATGCTCAAGATATCCAGGTTTAAAATTTATGTGGAAAATGATTCATTTTTCATGTGGAATAAGTCTAATTCTTCATAAATATATATTTATTTTTTTTCGAGCCCAAGACCCATGATATTATTATTACATATTGGGTTCAAAACCCATAAAAATATTCTATATGTGGGCACCCACCATACTCTCCCCTTATACCCATCTCCTCATCTCTCCATGCTTTCTCCTCCTTTAACCCCTTACCTTCCCCTCACCCATACTTAGAATTTTTTAGTTATCAAACTCACAGGCTCCCTTAACCCCTCACCCTACGAGTCTGTGAACTACATTTCCCACCCCCATCAAATTCCCCCCTCACGTAAACTCTCAACCCACACCCACTCACCCACTCGAATCCCTTTACTCACCCCCTAACTCTATACTTAGCTTAATTTTAAACTTTCCTGGACTCACGGACTCACCCTCACCCATACCCCATCACTTCCCTCACTCCCTCACCCCGTGATTCCGCTTCTTACAAACTACCCCCCATACCTCACCCTACGTCACCCCCTCACCTCTGCTCCTATCATTTCTCCCCTTCCCCAACTCCCCACTCCCTCTCCTCTCTCATGAATCCCTCCCATACTTAAAAATTACCCTAAACTCTCCTTATTTAAAATTTATAACCAATAAAACTGTTACACTTGGCATCCAATAAGATCATGACACTTGGTAGTGTGGAATGGTTCCACATGGTGATCAAAGAATGGTGCCACATGGCAATCAAATAATGGTACTGTTAGCGCTCTGTAAACTTCATTTGACTGAGAAAATGAATGACAGAGTTAACCTACAAACCAACTTTGAGGCCGAAAACTAGCCTTTTCGACCTAGAGAGGGCTCTCTCTGACACTTTATCTTTGTACAGGTTATAGATTTAAACTTTCGGCTAGATTTAACACTTTTATACAATATTTCTAGCTCTATTGGTGAAAGAAAGAAAGACCTTGGGCTATGGAGTCAATTTAAGAAAATGATAGAAACAAATGACTTAGTGAATGAACTTGAGAGGAAAAAGGCTAAGTAATCAACAATATTTCAGTTAAAAATCGTTGTGTGTGGTGAGAGAAGAACACATGAAGAAACTTGGAGCACCACTGGGGATGAATTTGGGGTTCGCTTAGAAGAAACATAGTCGTCTAAATGGTGCGAATCTAGAGCATCGTGAGGTGAATTCTAGATTCGAATCACGTTCCTATTTAGAAACAAATACATATATGAATATAAAAAACATAGGAAAGCACATACATAAAGATAGAGTACAATACATCAAACTACTACCATTAGAATGTTTTTTTTCAAAGTTTCGGAACCTTTGCATTAAGTTTCAATCAAGTTCGAAAGCTACATTCAATAGTCATTGTCTAGACTGTTTTGCAAACCAACCCCTTTTACATGAAAATGATCCCCATATATAGAAAACTAGTTTCACACTTGGATTCTAGGGTCTAACTCCTCTCTCCTAGAATCATGGATCTTATTTCTTTGAAAGAGAACAATAACTTCAATGGATTTACTAAAAATAGAAAACTCGACTTTGCCAAATCATAATCGTAACCGAAATATTCTTTACAATCGTTGATCATGATAAAAATTCGACCATATGGTTTCTATAAGCCATCATGTGCATTTCTGGAAACTTTGTCACCCTTGCACAACAAGTCTTCTACGCAACAATAACCTACAACAAAAACGCAACGGATTGCGCAACAAACTGGGAAAACATGTGTTAAAGATGACATCATATCTCATGAATAAAAACTATTTTTCAAAAATGAGAGATTTTTTTGTAGGTAATATCGTTATAAAGAAAACATCTCTCGGTTTCTTGAAACGCGTCTCCATATGGACAGAATACGTGTCGAAAAAACAAGTCTCGGACAGGAAATCATGAAAATTGAAAAATAGGGCTCAAAGATTCCTTCGAATCTCCAAAATATTGAATAGTTTTCAAATATGAGAGAGGTTTTTATTTTTTAGTTTATCCTCGACAAAAAGTTCTCAAGGATTTTCAAAATTCCTCTCCATTTGGTCAAAAAGTGATATTTAAGTTGACTACTAAACCAGTCATTTGCACAGCGCGCCCTGTAGCATGTGTGCAGGAAAATCCTATGCATGACAACATCCTTTATGTGATAGAATCCTATGCACGACAACATCCTCTGCACGACAACATCCTCTACGCGACACCATCCTTTGTGTGACAACATCCTCTACGTGACAACATCCTTTGTGCGACAACGTCCTTTGTGCGACAACATGCTTTGCATGACATCATTCTCTATGCGACAACATCCTCTGTGTGACAACATCCTCTGGATGAAAAAATCCTCTGTGCGAAAGAATTCTCTGCACTAAAACATCCTTTGTGAGAGAACATTCTCTTCCTAACAACTTTCTTTGCGTGACAACATTCTCTATGCGACAACATCCTTTGTGCAACGCATAGCAAATTTTGCAGCGTGCAGTTGCAAATGGAAATGGAAATAATAAACTATAAAGATTCCCTTTGAAACTGACCCTTGGAGATGTTATATGATTCCAAGAATAAAATCAATATTGGTGCTAGCAAGAATGACTTTGCAAACTGCTGACAAACCTCTTGCCTTAGCTATGAAAATCATGGTGCTAACAAGTACCACGTGGAAATCAAGGAATGGTGCCACATGGAAGTTAGTGGATGATGACATGTTGCATATAGAGAATCCAACTAGGTTTTGACAAATGAAAATGACTAGGCATGACTTGTCATGGTGACTGGGCATGAGGTGGATGTTGATGGGGTTATAAAATTATTAATCGATTCATCAACATTCTAAGGGTCGAACTCTATGTTCTCTATACTCTCCTCTTCTTCCACATAAGAGACATGAATAATTTTCGTATATATGTATTAAAAAATTAAAGTTTCCCATGCATGTGGGATGGGTTTCACACTAAAAGTGGAATTTTGAACTAAAGGAGGGAGAATCCAAGATCAAGAGCCCACATTTTCCCAAGACATCTGATCAACAGTGGCTGAGTCACGAACTTTTGAAGGGCATATATTGAGCTCCAGGTGTCGAAATCACATAAACTATATACCATTGGAAAGGTATATAGATGAAGAATATTATGGTATGGGTTTAAAGGGATGAAAGTTGTTATATATATCCCAAAAATTAAATATCATTCAACTTCATTTTTAATGGGCCCGTGTGACAACTCAACTTCACGAGCTCATATCTTGAGATCTAGGGGACAGATTTGGAAAAAATTATATAGTTGGAAATAAAAGATGATTAATATCACATATAAAGTGATTTAAATGGCTAAAAAGTTGATTATCACTTTCAGAAATTTAAAACATAGTCCCCCTATTTTAAAGGGAAATTAATTAAATTTTGAAAATAAAAGTTCATTTAAAAACTTTTGTTAAAAAGGAAAAGGGACCCTATTTGAATATGCATATATTAATGATGAAATTTCATTAATGAGGAATTGATGAGGCTTTAATTAAAGATGATATTTCAATAAAATAATTATACGATAAACTCAAAAGAGGAAAAACCCTAACTACTCAAGTAATTAGAATATCTCATTTTAAAAATATAAGAAGGGCTTCATCAAGGATTTCAATAATCAAAAATATTAGAGGGGAACGGAAGAATAACAGTGGAAGAATAAGGTACAACCATGAATACACAACCAATATTATAATCAAGGAAAATAAATCTCCATCTTCTCCACTCTTTCTATTCTTCTACACCATTTCTCATAGCTTTATGCTTGAGTCTCTGAGTTGGGAACAAGGTTGAGTTCTTGAGTGTTATTCTTGTATTCTTCCAAAAAAAAAATCTTGTATGATCATGGATTAGTTACAACCATATGCATGACTATCAAATATTTTTTAATGAAGAACATTTTTCACGAATAAAACTCAACAAAGAATTTCTTCATGGTTAATTTCGATTATATCTTGTAACTTTGAGTCTTAAGTATGCGGTATTTGTGATTGACCTATCAAATTCTCTTTTTGGTCTTGATAGTAATACTCTTTTAAAATTCTTTGATATGATCAAGTTATTCTCTCCTATTTCTCGTGAATAAGAGATGAATGCATTTATATATCATTAAGAGTATTGTGTGTGTGATGTTGATCACAAAGAAATTTTGATGTTGATCACAAAGAAATTTTGATGTTGAATCCCTCCTTCAATCTTTTATATTTTTAGGATACTTCTTGTTGCATATAGATATCATATTAGGTTATTGAAGAACCATTTTTATTTTATAAATTTGAGAAATAAAGATCTAGAGCTTGCTTCCTTAACATTATCCTAATCCAATATAACACGTATATATATTTTAACCAAAGAGGAATACCACCTCTCTAAAAACACAAGGGGGTTCATATCCTCATGAGGTTTCCGTTTCGATCCTGACAGATTCAAGTGTTAACATTTTTGGTGACTCCACTAGGGAGACACTTATTTTCAAGATATTTGAGGCCCTACTTCAGATCAGATTGAAGAAACAAAAATCTTTATGGCTCAAATTTTTTAAAAGAAGATTCATGAAAATTATTTCTTGTTTTAATTATGTTTCACCTTTTTTATAATTTCAAAAATACCCAAGAAGCATCGAATATTTGAGGGAATGAAGTTCTTGTAAACTCATTGGAAATACTCAAAATGAAGAATTTCATTCATATCATGATGATCCTTTAAATTCTTCATCAATCCCATCAATGGATTTACGGGACTCAACAAAAGGGAGAAATACCCAAAGAAGGAGGCAATTTCATAAAACCCCTCTAAATCTACCAGAAGTATATTTTCAAATGCCTGAAATTTCTATTGAAAATTTTTCTACATTCTTTGGGGATGCTTCAGAAGACGCAGAGAAGCACTTATTTATTTTCAAAAATATATGTCATGATTTCAAACTCACTAAATACAATGTTACATGTAGAATATTTTTACAAACTCTACAAGGGGATGCTCTTGAATGGTATAGCTCATTAATTCCTAACTCCATTATTAGTTGGGATGTGTTAGACAATTCATTTAAAGAAAATTCCATCCCAAGAGTGCATTGATATGTTTTTTCTAATGCTTTTAATGCTACTTCCCACATACATAATGAAGTGACTAATTTTGAAGATGAATCTAATCAAAGATTGGAAGGATTTTCTAATTCAAGTGATATTGTTGAAGATAAAGATGAAAATCTGAATTTACAAGAAGAAAATTCTAGCCTCTCATATACTCCATATGAATATCTTTTGAGAAACGATTTAGATAATGAAATTAAAGAGCCTCCACCAAATGCACAAGAAGATTTCATCCTTGTAATAGATGATGAAAAGACTCAAGAGCCTTGGAAGCACAAACAATTGGTGGAAGAAATGAATCTCGAGAAAAATGATGAACAAGATGGACATTAAATAAAGGAAAAGTCTTTTCCAGATATTATTGATGAATCGAAAACCTTGGAAGTGGGTGGAAATAAGGGGAGAGATGAAAGAATGTTACGATTGGAAAATCTTTATCCAATCAAATAAAACAATATTCTTGAGCATTCAATAAGCGACTTCATTGAATTATGGCTCCAAAGCATTGTTGGCCAAGCAATGCAATCATATTTTGTGTGCATCCGGTTCAAATTTTCTCCAATACATATTGAAAGTTCCCCTGACTCCTTGGTACAAGCTCCAACATGTTTCAAAGTTTTGGAGTTCATTCCAAAGATTAGATCAATGCTTGAATGATTCCACTAGAAATCTACCTACAATTGAGGTGCCTCTTTTTTCCAAGTAAGATAGGGTAGGTATATCATGTATGTACATATTTAGTTTATTCAATTCAAGTTTTGCACAATAAGGCAATCTTTATATTAAAATTTGAAGATAACTCCATGAAAGAGGAAGAATTGCAGGAATCTATTTTTAAGATGACTCCATAGCCCAATGGATAAAGTAATTGGTCTTGATATTTTGGTGTTCTAAGCAACTCACATGGGGTCACTGTCCCGTAGTTGGAGCCAGTTTTTAACCAAAGTTGGTCACCCATGTTTTCCTGCTCTTGGATTAATAAAAAAAATGACATCGAAAGATTAATTTTTTTGAACTATTATAAGTTCATTGTTTATTCTTATTTCTCATCTTCTCCACACATTTTTCAAATCAGAAATCCAAGTTTGTATGCTCAAGATATCCAAGTTTAAAGTTTAAGCGGAAAATGGTGCATTTTTCATGTGGAA